>PVIU01006854.1:0-97472 GCA_004026605.1 Ondatra zibethicus
TATTGACTGTTGCCACCATTGCCAAGTGCCAGGGACCCACTGGCAACAAAAGCCCGGATCACAAAGCCTCTTATCTGAGTACCTAGACTTGAGTCTCTAGTTCTCAAGGCTATGAGCATCTGCGTTTTTTCAGGTCCACCCACAAGCCTTTGACACTCAAGAGCCCCATGCTACAAAAGCTACTCATTGCTTATAGCCAATATCTATCCAAGTAGGACAAAGGGGCCCTGGCCACATCACTGGTTGACACAGCCACCACTTAACTCCATTGTCCAGCTTCCCCTGTGTGTCGCACGCTCATGGGGCATTTGTTCATCCCTGTTTTCCTTTCAACCCCCATAGCAGTGAATCCCTAGCAAAGCTTTTGCAGCCTCCAGTCCCTACCATGAGCTTCTGAAACACTGCAAAGTCCAGCTCCATCAATGCTTGCTCTGTACAGTCAGAGAACGAACGTCTGCCGTACTGTGCATTTTGAATGAGTGAGTTTAATAGGTATACTGCAAGCGAAAATAAAGTAGAGAAGAGAGAGAGATCATTAAATAAGATACTCAAAACATCCTTTGGAAATCAGCCAAAGACGTCCTGTTAAGGCAGCCAGCTGGAGTTTCTGACAAAGAGTCCCAGGCAGAGAGGCTCCTTGGATGAGGCTTCCAAGTAAAAGAAGAAACAGAATCAGTGAGGCCATCACCACATAAAATGCTCGTAGCATCCTGCAGAAAACCACTGAGGGAGTTGAGGAAGTTGGCTGGCGTTCCCACCATGGCTGAAATGCAGCATCTGTTTCTCGCGCAGGTGCATTCACATCGTGACATAAACAACTGTGATCCATGGTTCGCCCTCTCGCTGTTTTGTAGGATACAGTGCTTTTACTCTTGGGTCATTTTGTTCTCCTCTCTTACAGAGTTCAGGGTTCCAGCCCTTCTCCAGAGTAGGCTTCTTGAAGGACACTTGAAATACACGCTTGGGTCTGAGATGGGGCACGGATAACCCTACTTCCAGAGCCAGCTTCTCAGGGAGCCAACAGCACAAATGACATTTTGTTGCTGTGCCCTCTGGAGGAGAGGACACTGTATCCTCAGAGGGGAGGAGACCTGCGAAGCTAAGAGCGATGCACACTGTATACTCGCTCAGGAGAAAGAGTAGAAAGACCAAGCTTGTCTTCTTCAGCCCTTTTGTTCTTTGGTGTTGCTGTTGGTGCTGCTACTATTGCTTAATGTGGTTTTTTGTTGGTTTTTTGTTTTGTTTATTTTAAGACAAGTTTCCATCTCTCCACAGTCCAGACTGGCCTAGAACTCATGGTAATCCTGTTGCCTTAGCCTCTCAGGCACTGAGATTACAGGTAGGAGCCAGAACTTGGCTTCATGCTTGTTTATGAAGAAATAACCCCACTCATGAAGATGGCGTTCACACGGCTTGTTCCCCTCTTTAGAGCATGCCTCTTAATACTTGACTAGAGAATAAGTTTCACCATGAGTTTAGAAGGACTCAGCAGTCTCCCAGCTTCATGCTCTTTTCTTTACCTAAGTCCAGCAGGGCTGTCAGAAGGGACAACCTACCAGAAGCCATGCACTCAGAGGAACACTGATCCTTCCTCCCGCAGCAACCAGCAATGCCAGAAACTCCTCTGCTTCACGAGCCCCTCCCCAACCCAGGAAGGGATTTTGACCAGTCCACGTCTCCTTGAGATGCGAAGCTTCTTGTTTTCCCTCAGGTACATGGCCTTGGGCTTGATCATATTCTTCCTGGGAGGATATCTTTTTTTGCAGGGTTCTCTTTGGCCATCTCTTTCCCCGGCCACACCCATCTTCTAGGTTACACCAATTCTGTGATACGTTTATCTAATTATTCTTTATCAATCAAAAATTGGGAGTCAAGACCTAGCTGCTGCCAAGGACCATGTTGGGGTCCATGGTTCTACCATGGTTGGTGTCTGTGCTGAAGTCCGGGTCCTGCATTGCCACCAAAGGTCACATAGAGGCTCAGGGTTAGGGCCACAACCTAAGACCTTGGTGATATCCGGTGGTCATATGGCTACCAGAACCATTCCCACCTAAGTGGCCATTTCTTCCACCCAGAGCCAGGATGTTGTCCAGGACCAAGTTGCAGCCAAAGGCCATGTCTGGGTCTGTGGTCCAGATACAACTGGGTTCTGTGTGGATGTCTGTGGCCTGTGTCACCTCAGGAGGCCTTAGGAACCATGCAAGATGAGATCAGGGCCATGCTGAGCCGATCCTGCCCTTTGCTGGCCCTGGGAAAGCTGGCCACTCCAACAAGAAAGCCAGCCCCTGCTTGATGGCAAGATGTCCCCCACCCCACCCCACCAGCCAGGATGAACCGACCCTGAGCACATGTAAGGGAGCAGGCTCCAACACCTTGCCTTAGGCAGGTAGTCCCAGGGGCCTGGACTAACCAGCTTGACTGCCACCCAGGCCCACAGTCGGGCCTTGGGTTGGCCCATCATAGCACCTACCCCATTTTGGACCTGCTGGAGCTGATGAAGGGACTGGTCCTGTGGAACGATACCTGCAAGATCTGTAAGACTCATGGCAGCCACAGGATGTCCTAGAGGAGTTCCGGTTAGGATCCAGTGATGGTGTACCAGAAACCAGAGGCCTTGAGCCAGACCAGTGACTCACTGCAATGAACATTTGCCAGTAAAACTGATGGGACAAGGGGTATTCTATATGGCACACTGAAGCCTCCAATGCCACCAGGATGAATGAAGAGGAAAGAGATGGAGAGGCAGGAAAGAAGGAGAAGCAGAGATTTTTCTGTTGTGGTTTTTGCTTTGGTTTGGTTTGGGGGTTTTGTTTGTTTTCAATTTTGTTTGCTTGCTTGCTTACTTTGATTTGTTTCCTTTTGTTGGGGGGGGATTGCAGCAGGGATGACGGGAGGGTATGGGGGGACCAGAAGGTGAGCAGAATTGGGGTGCATGAGGTGAAACTCCCAAAGAGTCAATAAAGAAGTTAAAAAACCCAAGGTCCAGTTGAAGAGCAGAAGGAGGAAGAAGATGAGCAAGGAAGTCAGGACCACGAGGGGTTGGTCCACCCACTGAGACAGTGTGCCTGATCCAATGGGAGCTCACCAAATCCAGCTGGGCCGGGACTGAACGGGCATGTGGTCAAACCGGACTCTGATTGTGGCTGCCAATAGGGGCAGACTGAGAATCCATCGATAATGGCACTGGGACCTGTCTCTTCTGCATGTATTGGCTTTTTGGGACCCTAGTCTATTTGGATGCACACCTTCCTAGGCCGGGATGGAGGCAGGGAGGGCCTTGGACTTCCCACAGGGCAGGGTACCCTGCCCTCTCTTAAGGAAGCAGGGGGAGGGAGGAGGGTTAGTTGGGGAGTGGGAGGGGAATGGGAGAAGGGGAGGAAGTGTAAATTTTTGAATGAAAAAAAATAATAATTAAAAAAAAGAAGTTAAAAAAACTGTAAAAAGAAATTCAGGAATCAGATATCGGTGTAAGAACCTAAATGATCAGAGAAGTGGGAGAGAAGCCACTCCTCCATCCAAAAGGGCTGAGATCTTCTCATCCCCATCTTACTACATCCTGTCTCCTATCTGTCCTCAGCCCTCCAAAACCTCTATGGTTAATTTTGGTCAGCTAATGGCTAGCTCCGTCCTGACTCAAAGCAAACTTTATTGTCAGAATGTGATCGAAATACATCACAACAATTCTGTGTTTTGCTCTACGGTTTCTCTACTAATGCTCTGGGGTAGAAACCTTATCATAGTCTGATCCAACAAGGTGGGACCACTCGCAAGGGTAAGTTTTGATGCCAGGGGTTTATCCTGACAACAAGAATGCTCTTAGCTCCTTCCGTGATGCTCTCTGGTAAGCTAACTGATGAAGCTAACACACTCATGTTAATTACTTCCAACCCAGACCTTCAGTTGCTGCTGAGGCTTCAACCTCCTCACAGTCTGTTTTGAATTAAGTTGGGTCCTCTGAGGGCAAGTGAGGCGCTTTCTGTCTCTCCCCTTAATGAAATCTCTCAGCCACAAGCCTGGAGCTGCGGATTTGGAAGTGGCCTGCTTCTCTTGTGAGTAGCACCTCGCTTTAAGCAAATGACAGGGAGGAAGTGGTCGCCTCTGGCCTCCTTGGCTGGTCTCCTATCATGAAACCTCCTCCCTACCAAGGAGCTGGGGCCCAGATGATTGGAGCCTTTGTATTTGTGATCTTCCTACTATGGAATCTTAACCCTTTAGGCGGATGCTGAGAAGTGGAGAGAGCCTTTGGCCTTTTCGCTATACTCACCTGGGCTTCAGCATGTAACTGAGATGGCATGGAGACTTGTGGCAGCCTGTTCGTCACCATTGAGGGTGGAGTTTCTGACACAGTGAACTGGGATAGGGAGGATGGGAATCAGGGTTCAACCTCCACAGATTCCCACTCCTCTAAACAAGTTTTACTGGTTTTTCTTGAATAAACTCTTCTTTATTTGCTGCATGCCCTTAGGATAATTTCCAGAGTTCTGAGTTTGACTCCTGGACTTCACCAGTTTGGTTGCTTGGTCAGGGACCGCAGCATTCCTCACTTTTCGCTCAGTAAATAGAAACCACAGTGTTTGTTGTTTTAAGGTAATAAGAGTGTGGTCATTTGTTTTGTGGCATAGAAAAGTATCGTGCAGAGGACTAGAGTTCCCCATTGAAAAAAATTTGATATAAGCAAGCACTGAAATAAGTTGATAAGTAGGTTAAGTTGAAAGGAACAATACCTACAATCAACGGTGCTGTGGATATCATGCAATGCTTGTGCAGTGCACACAGAGCCCTGGGTGCCATCGCCAGCACTGTGCGAACCGAGTGGGGTGATACTCATTTGGAATCCCAGGGCTCTGTGTCAGAGGTGGAAGCAGAGGACCAGAAGTTCCAAGGTCACCCGCTGTATGGTGAGTTCGGGCTGCTACAGGAGATCTTGTCTCAAAAAGGAAAAAAAAATACTGATTATCTTATTTTAAAAATGAAATATTTTAAAATATTATTTTAGAATGTTGAACAGTCAATATTGAAAACACTGCCACCTGTTGGGAGTAGACATTAGTCACAGGCAAATGCATTATTTGCTGTGTGACTTACTTTTGTTGGGATAAAATGCATGACAGAAACAACTATTTTTTATTAATCTTTCAGATAAAGAGACAAAAACAACTTAAGAAAGGTTTATATTGGCTCATGGGTTCAGAAGGTCACAGTTCAGCATGGCAAAGCAAAGCATCTCAGTCCCTGGTGGTGGACAGTATGGTAGTAACTTGTTCCCATGGCCACTGGGCAGAGGAAACAGGCTAGAACCTGAAGTAGATATAACCTCCAAAGGCATGTGTGTAGTGACCTACCTCGGCCAGCTAGACACTATTGTTTTTTGTTTGATTGTTTGTTTTTGGCTTTTTGAGACAGGGTTTCTCTGTAGCTTGGAGCCTGTCCTGGAACTAGCTCTTGCAGATCAGGCTGGCCTCGAACTCACAGAGATCCACCTGCCTCTGCCTCCTGAGTGCTGGGATTAAAGGCGTACGCCACCACTGCCCAGCTAGTGAGACACTATTGTATGAAGGCTCTATAGTCTCCAAAATAGCCTCCTGAGGTAGGAAACAAATACTTTTAAAAGTTGCTGGGTGGTGGTAGCGCACGCCTTTAATCCCAGCACTCGGGAGGCAGAGGCAGGCGGATCTCTGTGAGTTCGAGACCAGCCTGGTCTACAGAGCTAGTTCTAGGACAGGCTCCAAAGCCACAGAGAAACCCTGTCTTGAAAAAAAAAAAAAGTCTTGACTCCTGGCCTGCAAAGATTCTTGGCCATCCTATAAGGCAAAGTGCATTTAGTTCAGTGTAACAGGCTTTCTCTTAGACCACCAACCAGCTCCCAAATCATAACACACAGACTTAATATTGGCTAGGAATTCTCAGCCTTAGCTTATGCTCATTTCTTGATATCTCTTACAAGTTAATCTCTTCACCTATGTTTTGCCTCAGAGTTTTTCACCTTTCTTTCCTTCTATGTATCTTACTTTTACTGCTTCTTCCAGTGTCTACCTGGAAGCTGCCTGACTTCTGGCCCCAGGAGTGTTCCTCTGTTTCTCCCTCATTCTTCCTCTCTCCCAAGCTTAGATTTCTCCTTCTGTTTATTCTCTCTGCCCACCAGTCCCACCTATCTATTTCCTGCCCAGCTATTAACCATTTATCTTATGACTGGACCTATCAGGTGCCTTAGGCAGGCAAAATGCAGCAGCAACACATTGTTTCATAATTTAAAAAATGCAGCATAAACAAATGTAACACACCTTTACACAGTTAAAATAATAGTCTGCAGCATAAACACACATAATAAATACATCTTTACATAGTTAAAATAATAACTGTCCATCTTCAAAAGTCTCAGTAGTGGGGCTGGAGAGATGATGGCTCAGGAGTTTGGAGCACTTTCTGCTCTTCTGTTGTGGTTGTTTTGTTTGGTTTTTTTCGAGCTGAAATTGCATATGCAAATATTTTTATTGCAAAAACGACTTTCTTTTTATTGTTTTTAATTGAGCTATATATTTTTCTCTGCTCCCCTCCCTTTCTTTCCCCTCTCCTTCTACCCATGAGCCCCATGCTCACAATTTACTCAGGAGATCTTTGCTTTTTCTACTTCCCATGTAGATTAGCTCCATGTATGTCTCTCTTAGAGTCCTGATTGTTGTCTAGGTTCTCTGGGGTTGTGAATTGTGGGCTGGTTTTTCTATGCTTTATGTCTAAAAGCCACTTATGAGTGGTTACATATTTGTCTTTCTGGGTCTGGGTTACCTCACTCAATATGATGCTTTCTAGATCCATTCATTTGCCTGCAAATTTCAGGGTGTCATTAATTTTTCCGCTGTGTAGTAATTGTGTAAATGAACCACATCTTTTTTATCCATTCTTCGGGCGAGGGGCATTTAGGTTGTAGAAGATGGGAGTTCAGTTCCCAGCACCATGTCAGACTGTGTGTGATTTTAGCTCCAGGGAATCTGATACCCTCTTCTGGCTGCTGTGTGTACCTGTACACACACACACACACACACACACACACACACACACAGAGTTAAAAATATAATAACTTTTTAATCCCCATAGTATTAACTGTCCATCCAACACTGTTCAAAAGTCCAAAGTTCCAAGAGTTTACTGAGTCTCAAGGCACTCTCTCAGCTGTGAGCCCCTGTAAATTAAAAAAGGAAACTACATAATTCCGGTATGCAATGGCCCAGAGTAGACATCCAGACTCTGAAAGCGAAGTAAAGGAGAAGAGCAAAAAAACTTTGGACCACTTCAAGACTTAAACCCAGCATGGGAAACATCAGGCACTGGGCATGTGGTGGCAGCATCTGGACTCCAACAGGGGGGAGCAGCCCTGCAACTCAAAGCACACTTGGCCCCCCTTCTTGAGCCAACTCCACTTGGTGCCTGCAGCCTTCCTCAGCAGATACCCTGGTTTCCTGACATCTCCAACATCCTGCGGTCTCCGCTACAATTCGAATTCACCCTAAAAAAAAATCATACATAGCCTATTTAAGGGCTCAATGCCAACAATGGAAACTCACCAGGCTTTGCTGGTGCAAGCCTCCATGACCAGATGAATCTTACATTCTACTTGCCTGCAAAGCAAGGATAATGACAAGTTATGCTGACAACTTGACCAACAGCCAGCCTCCACTTTTATTTTTTTTAAACAGAGTTTTCCTTGACAGGCCTGGGACTCACTGTATAAACCAGGCTGGCTTCAAACTCACAGAGATCTGCCAGCCTCTTTGTGGGGGTTTGGAAGAAAATGGCCCCCAAAGGGAGTGACACTGTTAGGAGTGGTGGCCTTGCTGGAGTAGGTGTGGTCTTGTTGGAGGAGATGTGTCACTGTGGAGGTGGGCTTTGAGGTCTCACATATGCTCAAACCGTGCCCAGCAAGACAGACCACTTCCTGTTGCCTGCAAGATGTAGGACTCTCAGCTACTCTGCTAGCACCATGTCTGCCTGCATGCCACCATGTCCCACCATGGTGATAATGAACTGAACCTCTGAACTGTAAGCCAGCCACACCAACTAGATGTTTTTCTTTGTAAGTGCTGCCATGGTCACAGTGTCTTGTCCTAGGCCTTTTCTTTTGGCTATCAACCAGCTCCCAAATCATGACACAGAACATTCTTATTAGTTATGAATGCTCAGTCTAGCTTAGGCTTGTTTCTGGCTAGTTCTTTTAACTTAAATTAACTGGTTTATCTTTATCTACCTTTTGCCTTGGTGCTTTTTACCTTTCTTCTCTTCTGTAGGTCCTACTTTCCTGCTTCCTCCAGTGTCTGGCTGACAGCTGCCTGGTTTCTAGTCCTGGGTGTGTCCCTCTCTTTCTCCCTCATCCTCTTCTCCTTCTCTCTCAAGCCTAGATTTCTCCTCCTATTTATTCTCTAGGCCTGCTAGCCCCATCTATCCTTTTTCTGTTATTGACCATTCAGCCCTTTATTAGACCAATCAGGTGCCCTAGGCAGGCAAGGTCAAACAGCAACACATCTTTTCATAATTAAACAACTAT
Source organism: Ondatra zibethicus (assembly GCA_004026605.1). Classification (NCBI taxonomy): domain Eukaryota; kingdom Metazoa; phylum Chordata; class Mammalia; order Rodentia; family Cricetidae; genus Ondatra; species Ondatra zibethicus. The sequence goes on from PVIU01006854.1 coordinate 8,537, forward strand.
AGCATAAACAAATGTAACCCACCTTTACATAGTTAAATATTCCACAACAGTGTTTCTTCCCAGCGATAGAAGACCTGACTAAGACAATCTTCCTCCCAAGCTCTGGGTTTTAAAGCATGTGCCACATCCTGTACAGGGCCCCTTTGGTCAGTGGCCTCCAGGTGCCTGGGTGACAGAAAGAGAATAATGCTTCTCCAGGTCCTTTCCATCTCAGTGTTCTAAGTGTAACATGATGGGCTTGCTTGGGGTTTATGTCCTGCCCGGTCCCCACAGCCGTTTAGCCCCAAAGAAAATCACACAGAGAGTCTACATTACGTTATAAACTGATTGGCTCATTAGCTCAGGCTTCGTATTAGCTCTTATAACTTATATAGCCCATTATTCTTATCTATGTTAGCCACATGGCTCAGTACCTTTCTCAGCGGGGCAGGTCACATCCTGCTTCTTCGGTGGTCCAGGCAGGAGTCCCGAGAGAGCTTCCTGCTTCCCAGAATTCTCCTATTCTCCTTGCTCTGCCTCTACTTCCTGTCTGGTTATTCCACCTATACATCCTGGCTAATGGCCAATCAGCTTTTATTTAAATCATGGCTGACAGAATACAGACAATTCTCCTGCACCACCTGAGACTTCTTTTCAGACACTCTCTCCATTCTTTTCGTTTCCCTTCCTTTCCTTTTCTTAGTATTACTGGGGATTAAACCAGGGGCTTGCATGTACTAGGCAAATGCTCTACCATCCAACTATACCTCTAACCCAGATATTTTCTTCTCCAGAGATCTTTCTAATGCATTTTGGCACCTAGGGTCCCTCCAGGACCTTTTCTGTGTCCTAGTGCAAGGTGCAGATTCTCTTTAACAGTACTAACAATCCTAATGACAGTCACCTTATACCTGCAGCTTTAAATGTGTCCATGCTCCTTTCCTTACCAAATGGCATGCCTTTACATCTTCTTGGTTACTATAAACCCTGCTAAATGCAGACATCATTAACCATGACACAATAAGAATGTATACTGTCTTGCTATGCTCTGCTGATGAATGAATTCATTACTTTTAAATTCAACTCACACAAAATTAAGAACATAGGTAAAATGTAGCCAGATTTTTTTTTTTGCCAGAGGTAACACAAATGGTCTTTAATTCAATTCCTGATAGAGTCCATATTACTATTTTAACCTCATGAACAATTTTACTACCCATATTTCTGGTGCTAGTCTGGTCTTCTGAACTTCCACAAAAATGGTTCATTAAGTTCTACTTATGGTACTCTAGGACTTCTTTCATATTCCTCCTACAGTCTAGTTCCAAGGCCTAAAAGACCAAATGGTTGAGTTTATACAGCAATGACACCACTCCTTGGTACTTGTGGTGGTTTGAAAGAAAATGGCCTTCAAAGAGAGTGGCCCTATTGGGAGGTGTGGTTTTGTTGGAGTAGATATGGACATGTTGGAGGAAGGGTATCACTGTGGAGATGGGTTCTGAGGTCTCATATATGTTCAAGCCATGCCCAGTGAGATAGACCACTTCCTGTTGCCTGCAAGATGTAAGACTCTAAACTATTTCTCCATGTCTGCCTGCCTGCCACCATGTCCCACCATGATGATAACAGACTGACCCTCTGAAACTAAAGCTGCCACCTCTTTGAAATGTTTTCCTTTATAAGAGTTGCTGTGGTCATGTATCATAGCAATAGAAACCCTAAGACAGTATTATTTTCTACAGTCATTTCTTTTCCCATCACTGTGACAAAATACCAGTTAGAAACACCTCAAGAAAAGAAAGACTTGTTTGGGCTCATGTTTTCAGAGAGTCAGAGTCCCCTCAGAGAGGGAAAGGAAAAACGGGTTTGCTCCCTGGCAGTGAGGGCATGTGACTCAGCTTGTTAGCAGGGCCGTCACTGAAGAGGCAGAGGAAATAGGCCAAATCAAAAGCAAGTATAACTCCAAAGGCAAAACCATAGTGACTTCCTTCTGTCATCCAGACCATCCCTCCTCTATGACCCACAGACTTCCAAACAGTGCCACAAGGCTAGGGACTAAGCAATCAAAACATGAACCTGCTGGGGACACCAGATTCAAACCATGACTTACATTTTAGAAGGTGAAATTAGCCTGGTTAAGTGAGCCAAATTAAACATTCTGGAAGAAGCTAAGACTTAATTCTTGTAATGCATAAAATATCAAAGCCCTAAATGGATATTCACTTACCAAAAATATTCTAAAAATACTCCTTTAACTAGATGGACACCCTAGTGTGTTTACATTGTCATATTTACATAGCTGCCAAAGAAACTTTGTGAAACCAGAGGAATTTCTCCAGGAAGAGAGATAAGAGTATATACATTGACATTTAGCCATGAATGCAGATTAAGCATGTCTGAACTCAAAATATGATTTACATAACAGCGTCCAAGAATGCTATGATTGATGGGATACTTGTGATCTTTAGTAATACGGTTTGAGGCTAAATCCCAGGATGCTTTTCGTCTAGCTTAGCATCACTCTGAGAAGCTCTGTCCTTGAAGAACACTGCAGCGGCGCTGGGCTCCATCCAGCTCAGGCTCACATCTTCTGTAATCCGCCCTGCATCTAATGAAGCCTCCCGGGGCTTCTTAGGGGGGGGGGGGGGGATTAAATGCTAGTGGAGGCCTTGCCAAAGCCACTTAGCGGAGAACTGGCACAGCAGGGTTCCAGTAACTGAGTGGCCACAGGCAGTACAAGCTAAGGGCAGAATCAAGTTCTGTGGAAAATACAGCGCGTTTGAAAGAGAGAGACAAAGAGAGTCGGCTCTCCCTCTGGCATGAGCACTTCTGTGGTCCAGGCATCCCCTATGTCATGTTCCCCGGAGGTAAACAACCTGCCACTGGTGCCTCGTTTTCCATCTCTAATTCCATGTTGTGCCTCCAAAGAACTCTAAGGGGTTTTTATCTTCTCTGCCATCTTTCCTCTTAGCGAGGGGAATCAAGTCATTCACTCTTCCCGCAAATTATTTGGAGTAGCAAGATCAATGGGGCAAAATAAAATCTCTTCCAAAACAAATAGCGTCAAGTCTTTTCTTTAAAACTTTCTGTAGGCTATCACATCCTTAGAAATAGATCATAACTCTGGAAAGATGTCCTATAACAATTAGAACAAGGAGGCAAGATTAAATCCCGATCGAGCCAGAATCCAGGTTATGCTGTTCCATGCTTCATAGGGTAGAATGGCCCTTTCATGAAATTCTCTTCCTGTTTAAGAAGGGTTGCCTGTCTTAGAGTCAGGACAGATCAGGGATTTTGCAGATCTGAGGGCTTTGGTTGTGGTTCACAGCTGGCCAAACCTAACAAACAGAACCTAGGATTGAGGAAGGACTGTTGGTATCGTTTTGGTAACCAGTCAGTCCATGTCAAGGTTAATAACAGAAAGACTTGTGCTGATCCATGTTCTGTTGTTACATCAAATCTGAGTCTGGATAGTCTGGTTTCTTAGGTTCACAGTTCAGGAGGCTCAAGAGCATGGAGTGACTTCTGCTTAGCTCTGGTGTGAGATCACAGAAAATCACATCACAGTGGTGGCATCTGAGACAAGAGTGGCAAATGGCACATGCAGAGAGGCATTCTGGAGATGTGCCAAGTTCTCTGATGACAATCCATTCCTGTAGGAACTAATCCAGTTCCAGGAGGCACGTATGAATCCTTTCCGTGGATGGAACCGAAGACCTAGTTAGTTACCTTCTGCATTAGCCACTTTTCTATTACTGAAACAAAACACTGTAACCAAGGAAATTTATAGAAGGAAGGGTTTATTTGGGGCTTAAGGTTCCAGAGGGATAAGAGTCCATCCCCATGAAGGTGTGTAAGCATTACAGTGTGTGTGAGCATGGCAGCAGGGACAGCTGAGAGGTCACATCTCTAGCCACAGGCAGTGGCTAGCACACTATAAACAATACATGGCTTTTGAAAACTCAAAGCCCTCCCCCAGTGACATACTTCCTCCAGGAAGGCCATAGCTCCTAAACCTACCCAAACAGTATCACCAACTGGGGACCAAGCATTTGGATATCCGAGAATATGGAGGACCTCTCACCCAATTCACCATACCTTTGTGATGACATTCCATCATCTTAACCCTGCAAAGCTGGGGGTAGGGATGCTCAACACTCCTAGCACATAAACCTTTGGTGGACATAAGTCCTATCAAACTACAGCAAGAGTCTAACTCTGACAGAATCAGAAAGTCCAGATCAGTTGCATATATGTTGAATCTAGAGGTGCTCAGGGGAACACAGACCTGGGGTCCTAGAAACCCGAGTAATGAGGAACACACAAGGCAAAGGGAGTAGGGTCTAAGCGGAGGCTGCTTATTTGTTTCCTGGTTGCTCAGACCCAAATAATCACACAGAAACTATAGTAACTATAACACAGATTGGCCTATTAGCTCAGGTTTCTTATTAACAAACTCTTACATCTTAAATTAACCCACTTCTATTAATCTGTGTATTGCCACGAGGCTGTGGCTTACTGGTAAGGGTCTCTGGGTCCTTCTCCTTCGGCAGCTATCTGGTATTTCCTGACTCCGCCTACTCTCTCTCCATATCTCTGTCTGGATTTCCCACCTGGTTTTATTCTGCCCTGCCATAGGATGAAGCAGCTTCTTTATTAGCCAATGGTAATAAAACATATTTACAGCATACAGAGGGGAACCCCATATCAGTGGGGTGAAAGAAACTCATCTCAAGAAAACTTAGGAGAACTTAATTCTATTCCATTAATATTTGCTGAAGGGTAATAAAGCAAACATATGAGATGGCTCAATAGACAGGGTGCTTGCCATGCAGGCATGGGCACCAGAGTTCAGACTCCCTGGGCGGACATGGCACCTGCAGGTGATCTCAGCACTTGGAAGACAGAGTCAGGAGCTCCCCAGGGAAAAGCTGACAGCTGGACTAGCCAGAGTTGGTGACCTCTGGGTGGAACAAGAGACCCTGCCACCATAAATAAAGGGAAGAGCCACTGAGGAAGACTCCTAACATAAATTTTGATCACACACATACATGCACAATGCACTCCCCTAAACATGCACATATATAGATATGAGAACATCCATACACACACACATACACTCTCCCACAACACACACATACACACATGTGTGTGTTGTGGGAGAGTGTATGTGTGTGTGTGTGACATGTGTGTGTTGTGGGAGTGTGTGTGTGTGTGTGTGTGTGCGCGCGCGTGCACTATCAAGATAATAACTCAAAGCTTTAAGACTGGACATATGCATCGTCTTCCACTGACTCCCCAAACCCTAGTGAAACAAGAATAATGCAAATCATTCATAGGCATATAGTCATAAGAATGAGCCAGTGGGGACAGGGCAGAAACTCAACATTTCTGAAAATGGAAATGATGTAGAAGTGCCAGATGAGCCGGCAGACATGATAAGAGAGAAGGCTAAGTCTGGAGCTAAAAGGCCAACAGATTTCCCGAAGCTTGGGATTTGGATAAGGCTGCTTTAGGGAGTAGGAGTGAAGATGTAGCTAACACTAAGGCGTTAGATTAAAATACGTATGCTCAAGTGCCCATGTCTGCAAGCATGTGCACGGAGCCCAGAGGCAGATAGCCGGGTCTGCTCTATCGCTCTCCACCATCCTCCTTCTCAGTGGCAAACAGACAAGGACATCAACGGGTCAGAAAAGACAACCACATCAAAGGAACACAAGCAGGTCAGTGGCAACAGGATGGCCTTTCCCACAGCGTGTGCTGCAGCAAACTGGAGAGTCACAAGCTGAGAGGGAAAGTGACACAGCCACCCAGACTCACAGCCTTTACAAAACATAGCTCTACACAGATCGCAGATTCCAGAGTAAAATGGAAGACAATGAAACCCCTAGAAGATAGCGCAGGTGAAGAGCAAGTGCCCTTGGGGTGACAATGACTTTCAGATCTTGATATTTACTCAGAGGAGTTGAAAACTAACAGAAATCTGCACAGGGCTGTTTATATCAGCTCACACGGATATTTATAGCAGTCGTATTCACAATACCAGAACATGGGAGCAACCACAATGCCTTGGGTGCCGGGATGAACACACAAATATCACACAATAGTGGTTATTCAGCACTGAAAATGCGTGCACTATCAAGACTTAAAGAGACATCGAGGAACCTTAAATACACATCATTCAGTGAACAAAGCCATCTCTCTGAAAAGAGTGCATGGTGTTCCATACATGACATCCTGGATAACACAAAGGTATGGACACAGTAAAACCATTAATAGTGGGTAAGAGTTCAGGATGACAGAGGGGTAAAAGTTATAACAGGGAAAACTTGGGGCAGAAGAAATTATCTTTGTGAGAATGTCATGACAATGTCATTATACATTTGTTCAGACCCATGGCCTGTGTGAGGTCACAAGGGGACTCTGGCAGTGTGACAATTGGTGGAGGATACTGGTAAGGTCTCGAACTGTGTGTGTATCAGGTAGGAAGTGTATGGAAATGGTACTTGAAATCTTTCTGTGAACCTAAAACTGATTGAAGGTAATAGTTGTCCCCCCTCTACTTAAAGGAAAAGTATCAGCTCAGGACCCCTAAGATCAAGTTCTCAGACAAAGTTCTCAGCACAAAGGAAATATATTTGCCCCAGAGGAACAGAGGGTGGTAATAAGGGGCAAAGACTCTTGGGAAAGGGAACCAAGGAAAGGGGGCAGGGTATTTGTCCCGGAGGGGAATAGAGAGGAGGTAGATGGGGTTAAATGGGAAACCCCATGTTAGAACGAGGTGTTTAGTTTTAATTGGGCACATCAATTAGGTGAGCCAAAGGGGGCTTTTGATTGTTGAACTTCAATACTTTGATAGCTGGGTCTTGGCAGTCAGCCTAAGGAGGAGGAAGTTGCCAAATAAGGAAATAGACCTTGGTGGCTAGCTTTAGGAACGCAATCTAACGTTTTTTAGGAAGGCAGAGGGAATGGAAGGGCAAGGCCTGCCAGAGCCACACATCTGAATGGGCTAGTGTCCTTTCACCCACCCCATGGAATTTTCTTAAGTATTTACTGGGGCTGAAGAGATCACTCAGATGTTAGTTAAGGGCACTTACTGCTCTTGCAGAGGACTTGGGTTTGGTTCTCTGCACCCACATGGTGGATCATAACTGACTATAACTCCAGTCCCAGGGGCATCCAAAGCCATCTTCTGGCCTCGTTGGGTACTGTGAACATATGGTGCATGTGCATACATGCAGGCAAAACATTCATATACATAAAATAGAAATAAACACATAAAATCTCTTTAAATGTATTTATTTTGTGTATGTGTATGGTGTGTTCATACATGCTCGTGTGTAAGGGTGTAAATGTGTGCAGGGGGATTGGAGGATATTTTCAGGTGTTGGTCCTAGGAGTGCGCATTCTAATTGGTCTTTATAGTAAAGTCCCAGAGTCAGATAGAGGGGTTAATGCTGAAAAACAGAGAAGCAGAGCAGCCGGCCATTAATTCTTACCTCTGCTGAATCCTCACATCAAAGGGGGTGATACCTTTCTCCATGAATCCTCAGACTGAATGCTGAGCTCCTGTCTCCTCCGGCCTCATATTTCTCTCTCTTTCCAGCCTTATCCCTCCCTGTCTCCACCTCCCTAGTGCTAGGATTAAAGGCATGTGACTCCCAAGTACTGGGATTAAAGGTGGGAGCCACCACCACCTGGCTCTATTTCTCTTTGAGACTGGATCATTCTAGTGTAGCCCAGGGTGCCCCTGAACTCACAGAGATCCCTCTGCCTCTTTCTCCCAAGTGCTGGGATTAAAGGTGTGCGCCACCACCGCCTGGCCTCTATGGCTAACTATTTGCTTAGCTCACACTCTAGCCTTCAGGCAAGCTTTATTTGTTAAATCACAAACAACATATCACCACAGGTCCTTGCCTTCCACCTTGTCTTTTTTCTAAGATTTATTTATGTGGGTGCTGGGAATCAAACTTTAGCCCTCTAGAAGAGTAGACCGTGTTCTTAACCTTTGAGCCCTCTCTAGCTCCTCCACCTTGGTTTTGAGGCAGGGTCTGTCCTGTTGTTCATGCAATGTGTTATCTAGTCTAGCTCTTGTAGGAGAGTCTCTTATCTCTGCCTCACATCTCACCCTTAGACGGCTGAGAGTAGAGACGTGCACATCCAGACTCTTGTTCCAGGGACTGAACTAGGGTCAATGGGCTTTGGCAGCAAGAGCTTTTATCCACTGATCCATCTTGCACTATTATAACACCATCAGTAGGTCTTATAATCCAAGATCTGCATCTGGCAGCTCAGGTCCTACACATCAGCCTGCTACAGGGTTTCCTTTTCCAGAAACACAGGCATGAGTCACAGGTTTCTCATATCCTTGCTTTCCAACTGTAGTGGCTTGCTAAGTCAAAGCCGCTGATTTTGGTGCAATTTTGATATCACATTCTGTCTCCAGGATTTTATTGCTGTGAAGAGACGCCATGATCACAGCAACTCTTATAAAAAGAAAACATTTAACTGGAGATGTCTTACAGTTCAGAGGTTTAGCCCATTGCCTTCATGGTGGGAAGCTTGGTGCTGGAGAGGTAGCTGAGAGTTTTATATCCAGATCCAAAGGCAGCAGGAACAGACCGTGAGCCACTAAGCCTGGCTTGAGGTTCTGAGACCCCCCAGAGACATTCCTACTCCAGGAAAGCCACATCTACTCCAACAAGGCCACACCTCTTAATAGTGCTGGTCCCTATAGGCCTGTGGGGGCCATTTAAGAAACAGAACAAGGGCTAGAGAGATGGTTCAGAGGTTAAGAGCACTGGCTGCTCTTCCAGAGGTCCTGAGTTCAATTCCCAGCAATCACAAGGCTCACAACCATCTGTAATGAAATCTGGAGCCCTCTTCTGGCATGCAGGAATAATACTGTATACATAATGAATTTTAAAAAAGGAAAAAAAAGAGAGAACAAGCAACACCTGTCCTCATCTGAATCCTGGAGATGCATACATAGTTCACACAAAACATTTCAGATCTCACCAAGAGATCCATTCCCAGGGGCAGCGGCATTGATGGAGAACTGAGCATCCACAGAGCTCATCTGGTAAAGGAGGAGCCCCACTTGACTGTGCACAGCAGATAATACTAACAGCAGCCAGTTCCCACCAGAGCCTCTTCTTTTCCTCTCCATGGAGACTGAGCTCTACACCTGTGTGACAGAAGACAGCCTACCCATGAGCACCCCCTACTGGCCAGTTTATGAGCAGTTCATAAAATGCCTTCCTTCCTGTGCTGCAGAGACAGCAGCAGTAGTTAAGAGGTCACTTACCAGCACCCACATCAAGTGACTCACAACTCCCTGTATTCCAGCTCCAGAGGGACCCCGACACCTTTGGCCTCTGCAGACACCTGTACTCGTGTACTCATACCTACAGACACGCATATGCGCACGTGCGCGCGCGCATTTTTTTTTAAAAGAATGCATCTTCTTCCTGTGCACACGAGGAGGAGCATCAACTAAGTTTACCTAATTTGGGATTTGCAATTCAAATTAGTAACCTCCTATTCACCATAGCAGCCACTTAATTAGCTAGCACTATTCTCTGACTCAGGCTTCTGGAATTTATTCTGAGACTGTTAATAGGTTCATGTGTAGGCTTTGAGGCACTCTTCTTTCTCATATGTCCCTACTACACCCTAGCCCACCTTCTGTTGATAGTAACACAGTACCACAAATGGGATAAGTTATACAGGAAAGAAGTTTATTCCCAACCAGTCCTGCCAAGGACGCGGGGCTGTATCTGGTAATGACCATTGTAGAGATCCAAATGTGAAATGCCCCCATATACTCAAGTGTTTGAACACGTGATCCTCAGCTAGTGGTGCTATTTGGGAAGGCTGTGGAACCTTTAGGAGGTAGAACCTAGTGGGAGGAAGTGGCTCTGTAGGGGCAGCCTTGAGCCTTTATACCCTGGTCCTACTTCCTGTCTGCTCTCTGCTTCCCCACTGCTGACTCAACCTGACCATTGCCTCACACTCCTTCCACCAACCCTTCCTTCCCATGATGGGCTGCACCCTTCTTAAACCAAGACAAAATATATCCTTCCTCCCTTAAGCTGCTTTCTGTCAAGTATTTGGCCACAGCAATGAGAAAAGTAGCTACAGTCTTCCTTGCAGACAGAGTCCTGGGGCATCACAAAGCATCACACAGAGAGAGGGGGAGTTTGTATGTATGTTCTAGTCTCTTTCTCTTATAGTAGGAGGCCACTTGTTCATTTCCCAGCCACCCAGACTCATGAAATAACCACACAGAAACTATTAATTAAATCACTGCTTGGCCTATTAGCTCTAACTTCTTATTGGTTAACTTTTACATCTTAATTTAACCCATTTCTATTATTTTATATTTTACCATGAGGCTCGTGGCCTACCGTCAAGGTTCCAATGCGTCTGTCTCTGGCAGCGGCTCCATGGCTTCTCCCTGACTCTGCCTCCTTTCTCCCAGCATTCAGTTTAGCCCCCACCCCCACCCACAGCTCTATTCTACTCTATCATGGGTTCAAGACAGTTTCTTCATTAACCAATGGTATTCACAGCATACAGAAGGGAATCCCACATCATTTTCTCTAGTACTTTAATAATGAAACTGTAACAGGCCCCAAGATCTTAGTAGGCCCCAAAACCTTAGCACAATTGACTAAGTATGTGATGGAAGTACCATTCTGGCCTGGGAACCCAGCATGTAGTCAGCAACATCTGCCAAAATGAGAACAAAGAATTAATTCATTGAAGTTTATAGTTCTAGGAAGTTCCCTAAATGTACTAACCTTGCTTTTTGGCTTCTGTAGTTCTGCTTCTCACTAATTGTTCTTGCTAACCGAGGTATGTCAACAACCGAGGACATGGTTTTTGTGCTTAAAAGCTCACCCTGAGGATGACTCAGGACTACACTGGGGTACACCAGCTATCACTGAAGACTTTCTATTGGCTTGACTTGTATCTGAGTGGACTTCTCTGGTGGATACCTCACAACAGAACACCCATCTCCTTGTCTAACCCTAACAACCTCCTAAGGGATCCACTCAAAACACTACAGCCTGATGAAGTTTCCTCTCTGTTAGTTGCTTTCCTATTGCTGTGATAAGACACCACGACCTTATAAAAGAAAGCACTTTATCTGCAGCTGACAGTTCCAGAGGTCAGAAACCGTAATGGTGGAGCAATGGCACAGCAGCAGGTTTAGCCAAGAGCTTTCTTCTTGATCCATAAGTTAGAGGCAGGGAGAGACACTGGGAATAGTGTGGGCTTTTGAAACTTCAAAGCCCACCTCAGTGGCACACCTCCTCCAATAAGGCCACACCTCCTAATCTTTCCCAAACAGTTCCACCTACTGGGAAATAAAGATTCAAAGATATGAGTCTGTGGGAGCCATTCTCATGCAAACCACCACACATTCTTTTAAGACCTCATCCCAGGGTTGGAGTCTCAGCATGAAGTGTGCTGAGGACACTCAAGCTATAGCTTAGTCCTTGAGGAACCCTTATCCCAAAATAGCAAAAGGACATCGTGCTGAGGTGGCTTCCTAGACAAAGAGTCAAAACAGCCACAAGCTTTGGCTATTTTTATGGCTCTGCTTTGAACAGCTCATTGAGTTTATCATCTTCCTCAAGAAAAGGGCCAGTGATTTTCCTGTCTTGAGGAGATCTGATTTATTTCTCTTCAAACAGTGTCATGCTGGTTGGGGTTGTTAGAGGACCAGAACTGAAGAAGTGTATGTGTGTTTATGCTCACATGTGCATGCATATGTGTGTGTGTGTGATTTTTTTGATGAGGTAGGAGAGCTGTAGTTATCTGTGAGCATAAGGATAAGTTTTGGAATACAGTTTAGGAATTACACTGGTTTAGTAAAGTGGTGGTGTAAGGTTTCCCTCTAAGAGCCATGACCTCACTAGTCCCCAGGAAGTTGACTAGGTTTCCAGGACTAGGCATGTTTGCCCTCCTGTTCAGGAGGTCATGGGTCCAATTAGACAGCTGTTGGTTACTGCCAAGACAGGAGGACCACTATTGCACCCTTAGGGATATCTTGCCACGCTGGCCATTTCTGTGGTCCATACATGTCACAGCTAGGTAGAAGGAGTCCTTAAGGAAGAGGCTTTCAGGTCACATCTCTCAGGCCTTCTGACGCCTGGGTTACTCATCTGGGTCAGTGCTGGAGGGTGTTGCTCTACTCTGGGGAAGATCTTCTCTCCTCTCTTAATCCTTCCTTAATGGGCAGGCCTCCTAGCTGATTCCAGATACTATGAAGTTGACAATCAAGGTCGGCCACCACAAGTATATTTAGCGGTTATATTGCCTTTGTGACAGGACAATGTCAAACAGAAGGCAGTAGGCAAAAGGACTTCTATTCCCTGTAAGCCCCCACCACCCTACACATTCCAAGTGGGCACCGAGGAGTTAAAAACGAAAACCACTGAAACTCGTTTCCTGATAGTCCTTGCATTCATTCACCCTCGGAAGCTGAGAACTGATACTTTTTTTCGTTTTTTCCTGGCTGGATTAGAGTGAAGAGCAGTGTGGAGTAGAAATGACGTCAGGACCCAGAGACTGTGGCCAGCTGCTGGGGCCACCCTGGAGTCTTACACAATCATAGGAGGTGGAACATGCAGCTTTGCTAGGCATCGTAGTGGGCGTCTGCCCTCAGGGAGGGTTTGAATTCCTTGCCACATCTTCCAAGTCTGCTGGACCACAACGAAATCAGGAACTCATCAATTATAGGCATGTGAGATCATAGCACATTTTCCGAAGTGCCTCTTGTTTTTCAAGCCCTATGTTCCCAGAACCAACACATTTTACTTCTTACTGGAAGGTGAGAGAAATAAAAAAGCTGCATGGACACCTTTAGGTTGAGTAGGGGCCTGTGGCTTCCAAGCACATGGCTACAGAGGCCTCCCTTGGTCTTGCCTGCTTTTCTTTCCAGGGCTGCGGCTATGCCTTCTCTCCCAGATGCTTGGTTGCTGACCATAATGCCTTGGAGCTGCCTGGGTGAGGGACTCATCGGTTGTTCTCATGAACTCTTTTATATATATATATATATATATATATATATATATATATATATATATATAATATTATTGATATTTATTGAGCTCTACATTTTTCTCTGCTCCCCTCCCTGCCTCTCCCCTACCCCTTCAATCCTCCCCCAAGGTACCCATGCTCCCAGTTTATTCAGGAGATCTTGTCTTTTTCTACTTTCTACTTCCCATGTAGATTAGATCTATGTAAGTCTCTCTTAGTGTCCGCATTGTAGTCTAAGTTCTCTGGGATTGTGATTTGTAGGCTGGCTTTCTTTGCTTTATGTTTAAAAACCACCTATGAGTGAGTACATATGATAATTGTCTTTCTGTGTCTGGATTACCTCACTCAAAATAATGTTTTCTAGCTCCATCCATTTTCCTGCAAAATTCAAGCTGTCATTATTTTTTCTGCTGTGTAGTACTCCATTGTGTAAATGTACCACATTTTTCTTATCCATTCTTCGGTCGAGGAGCATTTAGGTTGTTTCCAGGTTCTGGCTATGACAAATAAAGCTGCTATGACCATAGTTGAGCACATGTCCTTGTGACGATTGAGCATCCTTTGGATATATACCCAAAAGTGGCATTACTGGGTCTTGAGGAAGGTTGTTTCCTAATTTTCTGAGAAATCGCCACACTGATATCCAAAGGGGTTGTACCAGCTTGCATTCCCACCAGCAATGCAGAAGTGGTCCCTTTTCCCCACAACCTCTCCAGCATAAGTTGTCATCAGTGTTTTTGATCTTGGCCATTCTTTCAGGTGTAAGATGGAATCTCAGAGTTGTTTTGATTTGCATTTCTCTGATGACTAAGATGTTGAACATTTCCTTAAGTGTCTTTCAGCCATTTTAGATTCCTCTGTTGAGAGTTCTCTGTTTAAGTCTGTACTCCATTTTTTTTATTGGATTATGTGATCTTTTTGTGTCCAATTTCTTGAGTTCTTTGTATATTTTGGAGATCAGACCTCTGTCTGATGTGGGGTTAGTGAAGATCTTTTCTCATTTTGTAGGCTGTCGTTTTGTCTTGTTGGCCATGTCCTTTGCTTTACAGAAGCTTTTCAGTTTCAGGAGGTCCCATTTATTAATTGTTTCTCTCAGTGTCTGTGCTGCTGGGGTTCTATTTAGGAAGTGGTTCCCTGTGCCAATGTGTTCAAGTGTACTTCCCACTTTCTCTTCTATAAGGTTTAGTGTGGCTGGCTTTATGTTGAGGTCTTTGATCCATTTGGACTTGAGTTTTGTGCATGGTGATAGATATGGGTCTATTTTCATTTTTCAACATGTTGATATCCAGTTATGCCACACCACTTGTTGAATATGCTTTCTTTTTTCCATTTGATATTTTTTTGCTTCTTTATCAAAGATCAGGTGTTCGAAGATGTGTGGATTGATATCCAGGTCTTCTATTTGGTTCCATTGGTCCTCTTGTCTGTTTTTATGCCAATACCTCTCATGAACTCCTCATGGAAGTTAGTCACCAGAAAGACCAAGGCATGGGTGAAGCATAGAACTTCCAGTCCACTCAAGACAGAGAGGAGTGAAGATTGAATTAGTAATTGAGTATGTCTATATAATGAAGCCTCCATAGATACCCCTAAAATATGGGGTTCAGGAGACTTCCAGATTATTGAATGTGTCCATGTGTTGAAAGAGTGGTGTACTCTACCTCCACAGGGACAGAGTTCCTGCTTTAGGAATCTTTCTGGACTTTCTCTTTACTTTTTCATATGACTAAAATGTCCTTTGTAGTAATTGGCAATAGTAAGTCAACTCTTCCTTTAGTTCTATGAACAGATCTAGAAAATGACTGAACCCTTGGAGGGGGTCACAGATTTGTAACCATATAGATATAAGTTATGTGTAACTTGGGGACCCAGTATTTGCAAGTGTCAGCTAACATGAAGGGAAGTGTTAGTGAACTGTACCCTTCACCTTGGGATCTTTGCTAACTTTGATTAATAACATCATTGAGTTGAACTGGGCATCCAAATGGTCTCAGAGACTTGGCCAGTATTTCTTCTTCTAAGAGCATGGGTCCTGTCAAAGTAGACTCCACCCTCATGACTTCATTCAAATTTAATTAGCTTCCAAAGGGAAGCCTCATCGCAGATATCATCACAGTAGGCTCTAGGGAATTCAAATGTGCATTTTTTTCCTGGGGTGTAGGAGTAAACATGGGCACAGAGCTCAGCTACAGTAGATGGCAAACATGGGCTTGGGGACTTTTGCTAAGACATTAAAACATCACATCAGTGACTTTTCCCAGACCAGCTGGCATGTCACTGAAGGACAGATAGATTCTGCACGTAATGGAGTGTGTCCATCTTTTCTGTCATTCATTTCTGAGCACACACCCGGGAGAAGGATCTAGAACTGATGCTGTAGGAGGTGGACAGAAGTAAAGAGAATTCGGCTGGGCTGGAGTGTCCTGGACTAGGAGAACTGGAAGGTACTCTAGGAGCCCAGAGGAGGAATGGCCATGACAGTGGACTATGTGAGGAGAAAATAGAGCACCTGGAAGTGGGTAGTGCCTGGACTGAGCAGTGGCGAGGTGATGCCAATCTAGGTAGAAAGGTGCCTTCCTGGCTTAGAAAAAAGTGTCTGTCTGTAGGGCCCATGGGTCTACCCTCCTCCTGGGTCAACTTGAGGACAGTTTCTGGCCAGACATTTTGTTGCATTTTACAGCTATCTTGTGCTCCCTCTGCCCCCCTGGTGGTTAGCTATAGGGCATTGTTTACTCTACCTTGGGTGTGGTAATTTCCCACCTGCCTGGGGCGGGGATGCCATTGTGCAGCAGCTAGGTATATAAGGTTTCTCCTAAACTTGAATAAACAGCATTCGGCTTATCTCCTTTCGAATGACCCAGGTCTCTTGTATGTTCTTTCAATCTCCAGGCCCTTGCTGGGCTCTCAAATGCACAGTGACGCGTGAACTGTGTCGAGAGTAATGCAGGTGTTACATGTCTCTATGCTGGAGATGTGAAAAAAGCCATGAGCCCTCTATGCACTGCCTCAGACTCAAATCCCAGAGTCCCATCAAGGCAAACTCTGGGAAGCCACTCAGGGTTAGGTCGCAGAGAGGGTGAATTTCACCCTGGAGTTTATGAGGTCCTTGGAGGATTCCACACAGGTGAATGACAGGATGAAGTTTCCAGACAAAAGGATTAACTTGCCTGTGAAGGGGAATGCTACAGGAAGGGAGAAGGGGGCTATCACAGGGTATTCTGAGTGGTAGTGCTTGGAGGACCGGTGACCCAGGCAGAGGAAGGAAGAGACTTTGGTGATGCAGGAGGAAGAGATGTCAGGACATAGATGAGGGAGGAAAGGTGTCTTAGGTTTTCTGTTGCTGTGATGAAACACCTTGACCGAAAACAACTTGGCGAGGAAAGGGTTATTTCACTCACAGTTCTGTATAACATTTGCCATCAGAAGCAGTGATGGACAGGATCTCAAGCAGGGCAGGATCCTGGAGGCAGGAGGTGATGCAGAGGCCATGGAGGGCTGTTGCTTACTGACTTGCTTCCCATGGCTTACTCAGCCTGCTTTCTTATAGAACCCAGGACCACAGTCCAGGGATGGCATCACCTGCAATGGACTGGGCCCTCCTCCACTAATTACTAATTAAGAAGATACATTATAGCTGGATCTTATGGAGGTGTTTTCTCAATTAAGATTCTCTTCTCTCAAATGACTTTAGTTTGTGTCAAGTTGACATAAAACTGTCCAGCACAAAAAGAAGCTCCAGTTCATTATATATACATATACATATACTGAAATAAACAACTGATTCAGGTTGGAGTTGTGTTCTAAGACAACTGATTAGCAAGCAAGGGTTTGAGGTTAATGGATGAACCAGGTTCAATTCCATATGAGCATCAACATGGCAGCTTACAAATGTCTGCAACTCCAGTTCCAGGAGAACCAACACCCTCACACAGACATACATGCAGGCAAAACACTAAACAATGCTCAAAATAAAAATTAAAAAAGTATTTTTAAAAAAAGAAGAAAAAAGAGTACTTGTTCTTGCAGAGGACCTGAGACCTAGCACACAGGTTAGGCAGCTCACAGTTGCCTGTAACTCTAGTTCCAGGGAATCTGACACCCTCTTCTGCTGTGGGAGCACATTCTGCTCCTTCAGCCCACTTGGGCATGGTCTTTTTGTCTGATTGACCTGTCCAGTGGTGAGAGGGGAGTGTTTAAGTCTCCCACTATTAGTGTGTGGGGTTTAATATATGATTTAAGCTTTAGAAGTGTTTCTTTGACATATGAGTGTGCCCTTGTATTTGGGGCATAGACATTCAGTATTGAAATTTCCTCTTGATGGATTTTCCCTGTGACTAATATAAAATGTTCTTCTTTGTCTCTTTTGACTGATTTTAACTTGAAGTCTATTTTGTTAGATATTAGGGTAGCTACACCCAGTTGTTTCTTAGGTCCATTTGATTGGTATATTTTTCCCAACCCTTTACTCTGAGATAATGTCTGTCTTTGAGGTTGAGATGCGTTTCTTGTATGCAGAAGAGGGATGGATTCTGTTTTCATATCCAGTCTGTTAGCCTGTGCCTTTTTATAGGTGAGTTGAGTCCATTTACATTAAGGAATATTAATGACCAGTGGTTACTATCTTCTGTTAATTTAGTTTTCATCATTGGTGATGTTAATTTGTGCATTTTTTTCTTCTTTGGGATTTGCTGTAATAAGATCATCAATTGTCTGTGTTTTTGTTGGTGTAGCCATCTTCCTTGGGTTGGAGTTTTCCTTCTAGTATTTTGTGTAGGGCTGGGCTGGTGGCTAGGTATTGGTGAAATCTAGATTTGTCATGGAATATCTTTTTTTGTCCTTCTATGGTGATCGATAGTTTTGCTGGGTATAGTAGTCTTGGCTGGCATCTGTGGTCTCTTAATATCTGCATAATTCTTGACCATGACCTTCTGGCTTTCATTGTCTCCACTGAGAAGTCAGTTGTAATTCTGATAGGTCTACCTTTATATTTTACTTGGCATTTTTCCTTTGCAGCTCTTAATATTCTTTCTTTACTCTGTGTGTTTAGTGTTTTGATTATTATGTTGCGAGAAGACTTTTTTTTGGATCCAGTCTATTTGGTGTTCTGTAAGCTTCTTGTATCTTTATAGGCATATCTTTCTTTAGGTAGGGAAAGTTTTCTTCTATGATTTTGTTAAATAAATGTTCTGTGCCTTTGAATTGAACTTCTTCTCCTTCTTCTATACGTATTATTCTAAGTTTTGGCCTTTTTATGTTGTCCCATATTTCATGGATATTTTGGGTTAAGCTTTTGTTAGATTTAATGTTTAACTGATGAGTCTATTTTCTCTATCGTATCTTCAGCGCTTGAGATTCTCTCTTCCAATTCTTGAATTCTGCTGTTCATGCTTGCATTTGTGGTTCCTGATCTTTTTCTCATGATTTCTGTTTCTATAATTCCTTCAGCTTGTGTTTTCTTTATTGTTTCTATCTCAGTTTTCAAGTCCTGAATAGTTTCTTTTAAATGTTTGATTTCTTTTTCTTGGTTTTCTTGAATTGATTTGCTGATATCTTCCAATTTTTTGTTTGTTTTTTCCTCCATTTCTTTAAGGGGATTTCTCATTTCATCTTTAAGAATTTCAAACATTCTCTTGAGGTTATTTTTTAGATCATTTTCTCCTGGTTCCTCCATATTTGGTTGTTCATGTCTTGCTTTTGTAGGGTCTTTAGGTTTTACTGGTATTGTGTTGTTCTTTGTGGTATATCATGTCATCTTACCTTTTCTACTCATCATTTCCTCTAATAGGTGTGCTTGAGGCTGTCTGAGATTCTGTTGAATAATCTTCTAGGTGCCAGTGAATTCAAAGCTCAGATGGTTGTTTCTCGTGGTACATTCAGTGTCAGAGTTCTAGTTACCCTGTTGGTTACTCCTGTTCCTGGAGATAACTCAGTGCTCCTGTGCTTTGGTCTGCTCCCTTGGAGTTTGCTGTCTCAGGCCTACTTTGGACTAGGCTGCTGGCTTTGATCTGTTTCTGTAAATCCTGGCCTGGATCTCCTCTTGCAGAAGTCCGTGGCTTGGAGTTGGACCTGTTCTGGTGGAGATTGCTGACTCTGGATCTGGTCGCTGGCTCAGTCCTGATCTGCCAGTGTTCTGGGACTGGGTTTGCTCCTAGGACTGGATTTGCTCCTGGCTTCTACTCCTGTTGAAGCTTGTTTTCTCAGGCCCTTTCTGTCCTAGGTGTTTCCTTCAGTTCCTCCTGTGGAATTTGTTGCCCAAGATGGAGTTCCTTGCCTCAGGGCAACTTTGGCCTAGGCTACCAGCTTTGACCTGTATCTGTAAATCCTGGCCTGGATTCCCTCCTGCAGAAATCCCTGGGTTGGATTTGGACCTGAAAAGGTTTCTGGTTCCTGCCTACTGCCTCGGAGGTCCCAGGCCCAGGTGTGCCCGAACCTGCAGAGGACCTGCTTACTTCCTCAGAGGTCCCAGACTCAAGATCGGACCAGCAGGTGTTCCAGGTTCCTACCTATTCCCTTTGATGTCCCAGACCAATGCCCAAACCCACAGAGGACCTGGCTTATGCCTACTCTCTCTGAAGTCCCAGACTTGCGTCTGGCTCTGCCGAGATCTCTGGTTCCTGCCGATTCCCTCAGAAGACCCAGGTTCACTCATATCCAGACTGACAGAGGTTCTGGCTCCAGCCTCATTCCTGGGAGGTCCTAGACTCTCACCCAGACCCACCAGGATGTTGGCTTAGGTCTACTCCCTTGAAGGTCCCAGATTCATGTCCAGACCCTCAGCAGTCTCTTGCTCTGGCTCACTCACTCAGTGGTTACTCCCCTTTACCTGTTCTGGTGGAGATCATTGACTCTGGATCTGGTCACTAGCTCAATCCTGATCTGCCCATGTCCTGGGACTGAGTTTGCTCCTGGCTTCTGCTCCTGGTAGAGCTTATTCTTTCTGTGTCCTAGGTAGCTGGTTCAGTCCCACTCCAGTTCTGGTGGAGATCACAGACTCTGAGTCAGGTCATTGGCTCAATCCTGGTCTGCCAGTGTCCCAGGACTGGGTTGGCTCCCAGGACTGGATTTGCTCCTGGCTTCTGCTCCCCGTGGAGCTTTTTTTCCTCAGGCCATCTCTTAGTTACTCTACTCTTGTGATCTAGCCAAGCCATTTCATATACAAGACTTAAATTCCATAGGATAGAATGTTTATTAGAACATTTAGTATATTCCTTGCTTAAAAATTGTTTATGCTGGTTGTAATTCTAATTATACTTGATATCTGTTCCTAGTGTATATAGTTTTATATTGGGTTTGGAACTCTCTTATTTAAAAAAAAAAAGGGGGAAGTGCTGTGGGAGCACATTCTGCTCCTTCAGCCAATAGCCTTTAAGATACCAGCCCACTTGGGCATGGTCTCTTATACTATAAAAGCAGCAGTAAACATGAACCCGTTCTCTTGCTTCTGGCTCCTGTTCCAGCTGCTAGACTCTGTTCCTGTTTGCACAGAGGACTGTTTTCTAGGACAGTTATTTATTTCCCCTTAAATAAATAACCCTTTTGTTATTCATATTCCTGAACTGGTGTTGGATTGTTTTGAAAGTTACGTCATCACTCTTCTGGCTTTGAAAGGCACCTGAACACACACACACACACACACACACACACACATAAAAAATAAAAAACAAGCCAGACAGTGGTGGCGCATGCCTTTAATCCCAGCACTCGGGAGGCAAAAGCAGGCGGATCTCTGTGAGTTCAAGGCCAGCCTGGTCTACAAGAGCTAGTTCTAGGAGAGGAATCAAAGCTACAGAGAAACCTTGTCAAGAAAAAACCAAACCAAACCAAAACCTATAGCTTGTAGGGTGGTGGCGGCACATGTCTTTAAACCTAGCACTCAGGAGGCAGAGGCAGGCAGATCTCTGTGAGTTCGAGGCCAGCCTGGTCTACGAGAGCTAGTTCCAGGACAGGCTCCAAATCCACAGAGAAAGCCTGTCTTGAAAAACCAAAAATGAATAAATAAATAAAATAAAAAACAAAAACCAGCCTGACATGGTGGCATGGGCCTTTAATCTCAATATTCAGGATTCAGAGACAGGTAGATCTCTGTGAATCTGAGGTTAGCCTCATCTATATTATAAGTTTCAGGCCAGCCAGGACTACAAGCAAGAACTATCTCTATACATGAATAATAAATAAATAAATGGGGGTAGTGAGAGAAGATACTGTGCTTCCATGCTTGGAAGAGAGTGATGTAAAATTGGAAGACCCTGGGAATGGAGGTATGTTTGTGTGCTTGTGTGCTTGTGTGTGTGATGGAAGAGATTTTGAGTACATTTGTTTAAAAGGAATACTAGGTTCAACACATGTTTGAATCCTAGTCACAGAAATTATTAGTTCTGACCTTAGGCATATTATTTAACTCTTTCGCCCTCGATTTCTTTACTTGAGAAAATGAAACTTATCATGATATTTGTAGGAAAACAGACCAACCTGGAAATCACATGTTAAGAGCATAGATCAAATTCAGCAAGGCGAATGACACGTTTTCTTCATATGTGGAGTCTAGATTCAAAATTACATGTGTATGTGTATTACAAAAGGAAAAATGAGGTTTGATCCTAGCAACCCATGTGATAGATGTGTGAGGACTAAATACATTAAGACATGTAAAGTAAATGAATCCATGTCAGACACATCAGAAATACTAAATAAGTGCTAACCATTACTGTTATCATTTTTTCTTAAAGGCCTTTAGAGGAGAGGAAGGTGAAGACTCAGGAGAGGCGGGTGATTTGGCAGCAGTGTTGGACGGAAGGAGGGGTCTCCAGAGCTTATGGATTGACTTGGCACCTTAGGCAGGAGGACAGACATTTTCTCCTGAGGCCAGTGAAACAGGCTAAGGAAGGTTACAGATGCAGATGGATTTGACTTTGAAGGGTAGACACAGGGCAGGAGTCTGTGACTGGCTTTCATATTATCCGAATAGCTGAAATTGTTGGGGAGCAAGTCTCTGTATGACAGAAGCCGGTGAGTCTCCGTGACACCTAGTTGGTTTTCTGCCCACCCCCCAATAGTTTTCTCTGCCAACACAGTAAGCCTGCTGAAACAGGTTTGATCAAAGCAACTTTTCCAGCTCCAGAGATCAAGGACAGGGTGTTACACCCAGATCGCAGAGTCCCACAAAGATCACCAAGGAGTCTGAATCGTATGCAAGAACAAAGAGCCTTTATTTCAAGCTCGAACTTGGTCTCTGTCTGTCTGATGCAGTGGTGAGAGCAGAGAGAGCCATGGGGTAGGGTTTTTATCATAGTAGAGGTTGGAGGTGAGGGGATTTCCAGGGTTCAGCATCCTGATTGACTGACATTTGTCTGGGGATATCTCAGCAAAAGATGAGTAGGTGTGTGCTGGGCTCAGGGACATCTTGCAATCTTATCTAATGGTTGGAATGTCAGATACTTCCCTTAGATGCTGGCCATCCCTGGATGGTGTCAGTTTATGGCTTTTCCTGGAACCAGGTGCTGCCTGCTAGTAAACTGAAATTGGGGCCTACTTTTCAGCTGGTTTTTTATTAAGTCTGTTATGGCAGCAGTGTGGCCAAGCTGTTCTGGGCCCCACACGGAGAAGGTGAACATCTGAACTAAAGCAGGGAGATTATATAGGTTGTAGGCAAGGGGTGATGACATCTCCACCATAAACTGGGTTTATGTCCAGGTATAATCAAAAGGAAATGCTTAGGTGGGGATGAGGGCTGTTATGGTTTAAGGGCTGGGAGGGGAAAACCCATCACTTAAGCTGCTGGTGTGTGTAGAGGTCAGTGTTCAGGCAGATGGAACAGATGGTTGTTATGGAAAAAAATACTCGGTTCCAGATCCCTACCCAGGGAGAGGGGTGGGAGAGCCTCCCAAGTCTCAGGCACCAATGTTATAGTTTAAGTAAAAGTGGTGCTGTTCCCTGAGAGGCTGTAGCAGGTAGCAGGTCCTGAGACCACGGAGGGCCACGAAGGCAGCCAGTCCCAGGCAGGGAGCTGAGTAGTGAGAGACCTCGGCAGGGCAGCAAGTCCCACGAGGAGAGACCAAGACGGATAGGCATACCATGCAGAGTGAGGTTGGATATTTATTTAGTGGGTTGTGGAAGGGAAGGGGAAAGGGGAGAGGAAGAGAGGCAGAGGGGAAGCCACCACAGCAGCTACCCCTTTGGCAGAGAGACAGAAAGGGAGAGAGCTCAGGCCTGAAGCAGAAGGAAGATCTGCCTGCCTCAGCAGACAGGGAAGGGAGTGGGCAGGGCTTTTCTCTTAAAGGGACAGGACAGACCATTACAAGGGCTGCTGGCGGCAACTGGGGAGGAAGCTGCAATAGTTGCCAAGAATTTGGAATTGGGCTTTGTGGTGTCTTTTCTTTGTTGGAGATTCTCTGAGAGGGCAGGGTTTGTAGAGAGAGACAGGAAGAAGGCTTTTGGGATCATGTAGGGGTGACCTGGAGCTTTCAACTGAACAACCTCTTCTTAGCACTGATTTTCAACAGTTGCTTAGCATACTACAGGGCAAAGAATAAACTATCAAGTTATCTCACTTGAATGATGTCAGGTAGTTCTAAACCCATAAAAATTTCCCCCACTTCAAAAAGAAATCATGGTGCTGGAGAGATGGTTCAGCAGGTAAGAGCACTGGCTGCTCTTCTGGAGGGCCTGAGTTCGATTGGAAGCACACCCATGATAGGTCACAATTGTCCGTGACTCCAATGCCAGGGGACCTGACTCCTCCTTCTCTGGCCTCCATGGGCACTGCATGTTCACAGTACACAGACATATACACAGGCAAGCACCTAAATGTATAAAATAAAAATAAAGATTTTTTAAAAAAATTACCTTGGTTAATGGTGGCACATGCCCTTAATCCTAGCACTCAAGAGGTAGAGACAGGAGGCTCTCTGTGAGTCTGATGCCAGTCTGGTCTTCATATTGAGTTCCAGGTCAGGTAGGGAAACATAGTAAGAATCTATCTTTTTTTTTAAAGATATGTAAGTGAAAACATGCTGAGAAACTGAATCTTAGAAAATAGTAAAAAACTGATGTCACTAGACAAGACTGTGTGTTAATGTATGTAAGCACATAAATGCATATATGTGAGTCATGTCATGTGAGACACCATCTTAGTAAAGAAGCTGGCCCATCTATCTGGGCTCAGACTGAGGGTTGAATTTCTCCAGACTATTTAAGAGGTGCAGCACCTAGTGCTCCTGTTTGGGGAGGCATCTCAGTGTTTCTTGGATTATGTTCTATGTTTCTTTCATAGGGTATCACACGGTCCTCGAGCAACATAGATGTTTTGGGAACGTCTCCCTGTTCTAAACGTAATCCATGTCTCTTGTAGTGAATGCTGTAGACTGTGTTATGCCATGGGCATTCAAGTCCAGACACCCGGCACACAGTAGGTGCTCCAAAAATATGTGTTAAGTAGAATGTGGTAATTACAAGAATTAGCAAAATTGGGTCAGTGAAATGGTTCAGCGGCAGGAAAGGGCTTGCTGTTGGGGTCTGACCATCTCAGTCAGATCACAGTGTTGTGCCCAGAGTCTGGACCCCAAAAACCACCAAGAGACTGAGAAACCCATTATAGTGCTTTTTTTTTTTTAATGTTTTATAAATAAAGCTTGCCTGAAGACCAGAGGGTAAAACTAAGCCACTAGAAGCCAGGCAATGGTGACACATTATCTTTAATCCCAGGATTTGGGAGATGGAGTCAGATGGATGTCTGTGAGCTCAAAGCCACCCTGGGCTACACAAGATCAATGCAGAAACAGATCCAGGTGGTGGTGGTTCACACCTTTAATCTCAGCACTAGCGAGGAGTATAAACCGGGAAGAACTCTCTAGTGGCTACTTCGCTTTTCTGATTTTCAGGTTGAATACCATGTCTATATCTGGGTTTTTAGTAATCGTGCTACAACCCAGTCCCCAGAAAATCCCTGATCTGTAGCCCCTACACAAATCCTGAATGGCTTGGCTCCAAGCTCCAAGCGAGCGAAAGAAACACACCCAGAAAATGGGACCAGAGCCAAGGGAAGAGACACTTTGTCCCTGAACCAAGAGCCCGAGAAAAGACCCCAGACCCTGAAACCAGGACCAAAAGAATGTACTAAGCCCCTAGATTCAGAGCACACCAAAGATATTTGCCCTGATCCCAAAATTAGGGTAAAAAAGGTAAAAGGAAGTAAAGAAAGAAACGCAGTTTGGTCCCAGAATTGGAGCCATCTCTACCCCGACACAAAACCAGCCAATCCTGAGCAGGGAAAACTGACCAATCCCTGAGCCCCTAAAGTCCTGGCATTTTCCTCAGGCCTGAAAAGCCCCTTACATCATAGGAGTCAGCCAATCCCATGCCTGGAAGTCTGGAATTTCCCCCCCCCCCCAGGGGCAGCCAATCACAAGCCCAGAGGCTTGGAATGGCCAAGATTCTTCCCCTATATAAACCCCTCTGTTCAACTCAGGGTGCCTCTCCTGCACTGTTCCTGTTGATTTTTGCGCTGTCGCCTGCTGCTTCGGATGGACGGAGGAACCCAAGTGAACTCGCAATAAAGACTCTTGGTTTTTGCATTGGAGTTGGTCTGGTGGTAGTGATTCGGATTCTGAATTTCGGACATAACAAGACCAGATCCGATGCAAAAGCAAAGCAAAGAGTCTTTTAATTATGAGGTTTGAACCCAGACCGCTAGTCCGTCCAGTGCAACAGGGAAGCAGGAGAAGAGACCTCGGCTGCAGTGGGGTGGGGTTATTTATGGAAACTGTCAGCTGCAGAAAGGTTGCTTTGCCTGGAGGCCATCCAGTGGGGGCGGTTACTTCATTCCATTCCAGCATTATCAGTAAAATCACCGCGAGAGCCCAACAGCTTACTTCTGATTGGTTCCTTACCATAAATTGGCTGACTGGCAGTTTAAGGGGCTCAGCACAGCCTCCTGAGTCAGGGGCCTGCATCTTGCTGGGTCTTTTTGCAGCCTGTTATAACTGCTAAGGGGCAGGGATGGGGGATTGGGGGTTGGAGGGGTAGGAGGCTATGATGGAAGGTGAGAGTTTGGGCCTTCAGCAGGAATCTGAAGTGAATGGCGAGATCCAGTTTCTATAACCTGTCCTCTGACTTCCACATGGGTGTGGCAAAACACACACAGTTAAAAAAAAAAGTAAAATTTCTAAATATTTAATTTTTTTCTCATCTCCAAATGATAAACTCTACACATTTCTAGTTATTTTAAGGTCACATAAATCTGCAATAAAACATCCTACCTAATGCATATTCTGAGCAGTGTTTGTAGTTTGGGTAGATTTGCCTTCAAAACAGGCATACATTTTGGGGTTTGGGCCAACATCTGTTCTTCCGAAGGCCTGATACATATATGACCTTTCGGGCCATTCCTCTGAAAGGTCCGTTCTCTTCGGCACCCGTCAAACCTGGAAGCCCTAGCAGATCAAGACGGATTGCACGAACGCGCGAGTTCTGACCCTAGTGCCGCCCCGTAGTCAGCGGCGGGACCTTTGAAAGTGCGCGCGTCCTGAAGGCTGCGGCGGTTACTGGAGCTCCAGTAACTAACTGTTCCTGCACTTCCCGGAGCCGCCGTCCCGACAGCTTTGAGCCAGCTGGGCGGTTCTGACCTAGTGCCACCCGGCGCGGCGCGACCTTTGAAAAACGCGCGCGCCTTACGCTGCGGCGGTTAGAGCGAGATCCTGCACCTCCCGGACTAGGTGCTCACCCGGCTTTGAGCCACCCCGTCACTTTTCCCTTTTTAACCGAGGGTGTGGCTGTGGTGAGGGAAAGCGTGGTGGACTCGAGGAGGACAGCTGCGAGGGGAGGACCCGGGACCCAGAGGACAGCGGCCGAGGAGCTCTACCGGGAAGAACAGCTGACTGCGGGTACGCAGCGGCCGGGGGGGGGGGGGAGGATCGAGGGAGGACCCAGGGGAAGACAGCGGGTGGAGAATAGGGGAACCCCCTTGGAACCATCGCGCAGAATCTGACCCTGAGCTCCTGGGTCGTGGGGAGTTTGGGGGTTCAGGGAGGAAATCACCGCCTTCCCCATGGAGGAGACGGGGAAGCACCTCTCAGCGAATGCTTCTGATTTTTAAGGTAAGGCCACAGTAGAAAGGGTGTGTGCCACAGTGTTTGTGGAGATCAGAAGACATCTTGTGGGAATTGGTTTTCTGTACTATATGGGTTTCGGGAATTGAACTCAAGTTGGCAGGCTTGGCAGCAAGTGCTTTTTCCTTCTGAGCTTTATCTCTGGCCTCTAAGTATACATTTTATAGTTAAAACCACAACCCCAATCACTGATAGTATAAGTATTGCGTGAGTGAGTAATTGTGTCTCTGGGTTTCAATTTTACCATTGTAAATAAAATTGGATGAAGTAGTTGCTGAGGTTATTTTCAGTTCTCAAATTGTATGTTTCCATGATAAAGTGATGTTATCGGATTCTTCTGAGTGTTATTCTTTATAGCTGCATTATAACTTAGCTTGTTATCATTATAGGACCTAAAGTGATTGCTACAATGGAAGGAATTAATGATTTCAAAACACCAAACAAATTGTCTGAAAAAAGGAAATCTGGTAAGATTGCAGAAGTAAGACCTTTTCTTGTTGCTGTTTCTACTAGAAAAGTTTTAGTGTTTGCTCCTTGTCATTGTCTGTGAACAGTCGTGGCATTGGTTATTATAACCACGCTAACCATAACAGAGCTTCTAATAGTGTGGGCTAGACTTTCTGTTGATGACGTGGTCCTTGATTTTAGGTTCTTCCTGGTGCTGGCCTTCCAGGAGGAGATTCCTAGGCTTCCTCCAGGAGTCAAACATCGGGCTTGCATAGCAAGCATTTTTACCTGTTGATGCCTCTTGAAGATTGTTTAGGATTTTTTTGTTTGTTTATATTTTTCCAGACAGGGTTTATCAGTGTAGTCCTGACTGTCCTGGAACTGCTCTGTAGACCAGGCTGGCCCCGAACTTAGAGATCCTTCTGCCTCTGCCTTTTGAACGCTGGGTTTAAGCCACCACCTGGCTTGTTTAGGATATTTTTTTTGGTATGCTGTTTTATTGTATGTTACAGCCAGTGTATATAAAATAGTTAAACCTCGTGAAGCAGAAATCCACGAAAGTTCAGAGAGGTGGACGTTAAGGACTGACAGTACAGACTGTGTAGTATGGCACGTGCTAGAGGAGCTTCTGTGCAGACTTCAGATCTAGTTCTCTTGCATACCCACGGGTTCATGAGAAGTGGTTTGAGAAACCTCAAGGTATATGACTACAAAATGAGCAGACTTCCTGGGTCTGAAGGGATTTGTACTCAAAGACATTCCAGTCAGCAGAGGGTTATGTTTAGGATATCTTAAGAAGTTGGTCATTTGTAGAGTAATAGAAATTTTAGCAATTTTTTTTCACTGCAATCTCTATAACGTTAAACATGACCCTGCTACACTGGGTCAGCACGCTTTTGAATAGAGGTGCGAGTGGACACGTTTGTGTGGTTCCCAGCACAGGTTAGATGTGCTTGTTCACAGATGCATTGATCAGGCTCCAGCCCCTCTCTTGCCGCTGAGTTCTGAGATTATAGCTTGTGCTCCTACACCCAGCCCATGAGGACCTTTAAGGACATCTCTTTATCCCTCGGTGTGCCCAGACTATCCTTTACATCAGTGAGCATCTTTCTGAGATGTGTATCTGTTTTACGATTCGTTGTTCTGCCATCCATGTCATTTGGTGGTATGTTTTGATTGGCTTATTTTCCTCCTGGCATGAACCCTGGTTTTTGCTTCTTTCATACCTGGTAATTTTTGATTAGGTGGCAGATGTTTTATGTCATTGAGTGCTGGATTTTGTCACTCTAAAGTGTGTTTGGTTTCATGAAGTTTCTAAGCTTATTTGGCTGAATGATTGTGACCCCGTGCCTTTTGAGACTGGCCTTTAAGCTTTCTTACAGACTTTAATTGGGCTAAAAGTTAAGGGTAGTATTGAATAGTTACCCTATAGAGGGTTTTACTTAACAGTCTGCTACAGTGCCACCTGATCTGGCTGATGATGATAAAGTGACCTTACTCCTAGATTTCCATTGCTTTCCTGGCTTGGGGGAATACTACCCAATAGGTGTGCAGCTAAGTATTAGCCAAGCACTTACTGGAAATCTTTTGTGTTGTTCATTGTCTTGTAGCTCCCTCCTGTGTTCTCCTCCACAGCTTCCAGCTACCTAGCCCTCCTTGACTTCTGTTCTCTGTCTCTGTGGTTTGACAGTATTGTGCTGTTTCCTCTGCTTCAGCCTGGGACCCTTTCAGGACATGGGGTGATGATAGGGCTTACTTCATCACTTCGTCTTTGCTCAGAGCTTGCAGCTCTGCTCTGCCTTTTGCCATGCATCTGAAAACTATTTTGTCAGGTGTTGCAGTTCACAGAGAGCAGTTCCAAGAGCAGCTTATTCCTGACCAGAAGCAGAACTGCCTCATCCTTGTAATAATTATAGAATGCTCTGAATTAGATTTGTTTCGTTTTTGTTTTTGCAGATACCAAAGCAAATTCAAACATATGTGCCAATGGTGTGTATGTGTCTCCTTGGGCACATGTCATGGGATCAGGAAACTATGTAAAAGGCCAGGTTGTACATAGTTCCAGGCATGTTCAGCCTGTGGCACACAGGTCATATGTACGCCAGGACAGCTATGAGTGTGTCGTAGCACAGCATCATAAAAGTACTTAAAACATTACAAAGTTTTCTTACAATTTTCTATTTTTGTGTTTGTGCATAGAGTGCTGTTTTTGAGCATGCTCTTTGTAGATGATGTGTCACAGTGTCACAAAATTGACCTTCCTGGCAGACCCTGAGGACCACATTGGAACTTGCTCATGCTTGCTTGTTTGATTTCCTTCTTTATTATCTCTTTAAGATATATTTTTAAGAGTGTGTGTGTATGTGTGCATCTGTGCATGAATGTGTGTGCTTGCCACATGCTTGTGGTTACCCTTGGAGGCCAGAAGAAGGCATTGGATTCTCTAGAAGTTGGAGTTACAGATGGTTGTGAGCTGCATGATGTGTGTGCTGGAAATTAAACTCCGGTCCTCTGTAAGAGCAGCAAGTGCTCTTGACCACTGAGCCATCTCACTGGCCTCTATATTCGTTATTTTTAAATAGCCCTTTAAGAATGTACAAAATGACCAGGCAGTGGTAGCAAACATCTTTAAGCCCTGAACCCAGGAGACAAAAGCAGGCAGATCTCTGTGAGTTCAAGGCCAGCCTGGTTTACAGAGCAAGTTCCAGGACAGCCAAGGCTACACAGAGGAAATCCTGTCTTGAAAACCAAAAATAGCCGGGTGGTGGTGGCGCACGCCTTTAATCCCAGCACTCGGGAGGCAGAGGCAGGCGGATCTCTGTGAGTTCGAGTCCAGCCTGGTCTACAGAGCTAGTTCCAGGACAGGCTCCAAAGCCTCAGAGAAACCCTGTCTCGAAAAACCAAAAAAAAAAAAAAGAAAGAAAAAATAAAAAAGGACCAGTGGGATGGCTTAACAGGTTGACCTAAGTATAATTAAGTGTAATTTGCCCAAACAGAACCAAGTTCAAAAGTTGTCCTGACTCCCATGTGAGTGCCATGGCAGTTACATCTGCACACACACACACACACACACACACACACACACACACACACACACACACGCACCATGTATACACACACACAGTAATAATTAAATAGATTTAAAAAATTCTTAGCTTGTATGCCCCCAAACAGGCCATTTACATTAGCTACTGTGAGTTACAGAAGTAGTCTTGGTCAAAGGGTACTCATGTACTCTGTAAAAACTGGTGCTATCACTAGTCTTAAGACTGTCAAGATACTTTTGTACTGCTGCTGTTTTCAAGTGCTAAGTGCTGGCTTTTGTTTTTGATATTTAGTATTATGTTCGACTCCATATATAAATATCCCTGCCTCTCCATTCATGCAGAAGCTTGGCTTTGGGACTGGGGTCAACGTTTACCTAATGAAAAGGTGAGTGCAAGATTTCCAACTTGTGGGACTTAGGTCCACGTGTCTGCGTTGGGCAAGTTCCTCATCACACCTGCAGGCTACATTCCAGTCCTCAGAATCCTACAACTGCGGAGCTCTGTCCCAGTGCCTCATTCCTGCACTCCTCCTGGCGGGTTATTAAAGGGAAGTAGCTTAGCCCTTGGTGAAGTGGTAGAACGATCCTAGAACATGGCTTTGAATGTGGTGTAGGAGAATCGCTGTTGTTTGTGGGGAGTTGAAATAACTGTTGGTGAAGAAGTGCATGTCACAGATGGGGGCCTATTGGCAATTTAATGGCTATAGGGAAGGGATGTAGCCCCTAAGTAGCTACCCTCGCCCCAGAAGATGGCCTTGTACCCATGCACTAAGTGGACTCAGCGGCGTAGTGAATAAAGAGCACATGAGGATTGGAGGGGAGGGGACAGAAAGTCTATTTGATCAGAAAAATGTATGTGAAATTCCAAATAATAAAAGAGAGCATACCATTATATACAGACTGTTTTTGAGTATATCCTTAAGTTAAATTTCTTTAATATTAATTATAGAATCTTGTAACTCATATAGGTAAAGTGTTTGATAAAATAGTAGACTGACATGCCAAGATAGAAATGTTAGAAAATTTTTCTAAAATTCTAACAAAAAAGCAGTTTTTGTTTAATCGTACTTTTATAAATTCATAACGTTCCATGTTTATCTTTCTTCTTTAATCCCTTCTCAGAGCTGAGATGTCAGGTGCTGTTCAGTCCATCAAGACACTCACTGACTTTGTCCAAACAGAAATGTAGCAGGTGTCGATGATCTAAAGAATTTTATGTTTTTGTTTGTTTGTTTTGTTTTTTGTTTTAGTTTTAGTTGTTGTTGTTTTTTTTTTTTTCCCGAGACAGGGTTTTCTCTGTAGCTTTGGAGCTTGTCCTGGAACTAGCTCTTGTAGACCAGGCTGGCCTCAAACTCACAGAGATCCGCCTGCCTCTGCCTCCCAAGTGCTGGGATTAAAGGCGTGCGCCACCACCGCCCAGCTGAATTTTATGTATTTTTAAATACATATATTTCTCTGGAGTCAATTTGGGGATTTTTAAAATTCAATTTGTACCTTTTTAAATTTACATGTGTATATTTTAGATCTCCAAGAGGGTTGTCTCATTCTCCTTGGGCTGTGAAAAAGATCAATCCTATATGTAATGATCATTACCGAAGTGTGTATCAGAAGAGGCTGACTGATGAAGCTAAGATTTTAAAAAACCTTCATCATCCAAACATCATAGGTGAGTGCAGGTTGACTTGATGGTGGTATGCGGTAGAGCACTGTCCTGTAGTTCCAGAAACAGTATAGATGCACTCTGAAGTGGTTATGCTAGTAAAGATAAAGTTGGGCCTGGATGTTGTTGGAAATCAAGTTAATGTGGATTGTCTAAAGTAAAAGTTCACGTAGGTGGGTGGAGAGACGAGGCAGCGGTAGGACTTGTCGCACTTGCAGAGGACTTGGGTTCAGTTATTGGCAAACGCACGGGGCTCACAGGGGCTCACAACTGTCCGCGGGGGATCCACTGTCTTCACTTTCACTGGTACCAGGCACACATGTGATGCACATTCACACACATAAATCTAAGAACATCATTTAAGATCCACATATTTTAGATCTTTAAGTGCTTGTATCTAACTCTTGTGGAGTTGAGGTGTAGTCATTTGGTGCAGGTGCTATGAGGATTTCAGGACATTTATATTTATTAAATGGGTTCTTACATTGTCTTCACTGTGCATTTTTGGTACTAATGGGGATGGTGGGATCATTCTATTTACGAAAGCATATTAAAACTATTTTGATCTGTGGTGCTAGACACACTTGAAGGCATTGAAATTATAGCTGTGGGTTAATTTTGTAAATGATAGCTGTTTCATCTTGTTAGTTCAGGTCCAGGTTACATTACCGAAGAAGCCCTGGTTTCCAGACTAATAGAAGAATGTCACATTTTCTTAAGGGTATCGTGCCTTTACTGAAGCCAGTGATGGCAGTCTGTGCCTTGCTATGGAGTATGGAGGCGAGAAGTCTCTGAATGACTTAATAGAAGAGCGCAACAAAGATAGTGGACGCCCCTTTCCAGCCGCTATAATTCTCAGAGTTGCTCTGCACATGGCAAGAGGGCTAAAGGTAACTGTACTGTTATATTTCAAATAGCTTTGGAGAACTATGAAGAACTTAAACATGGCTTATACCTATGCTGCTGTGCTTTTGGATAGGTACAACAAAAGGGAAGAAAAGACATGTATATACTAATTAAACACTAGTAGTAGTGACTTTAGAAAACTACTGGTGACTCACAGTGTAATGATAGTGATGTCAGGGTTACATGCTAAAGTTTCATATGAAATTGGTTTATGGAGCAGATTGGGAAAAAAGCATTGTAAATACATTTAGTACAATTTAGTACATTTATAGATAACTTTAAGTTGGACAGAGCTGGGCATGATGGCACACACCTTTAATTCCAGTGAGACAGAGGCAGGCAGATCTCTGTGAGTTCGAGGCCAGCCTGGTCTACAGAGTGAGTTCTGGGAGAGCCAGAACTACACAGAAACCCTGTCTCGAAAAACAAAAACAAAAGGAGAAACATCTAAATTACTTACTGACTGATGGCTTTAATTATGTATATATAATGAAATTAATAATGCAACCATGTTGGGGCCTATTCAGCACGTGATGTAAGCATTTCAGCATTTGCAGCAAGCATAGAGGCTCCTGTGGAAGGGCAGATCACAGCAAGAATGTTCTCTCTTTTC
The DNA here is from genome assembly GCA_004026605.1 of Ondatra zibethicus. Taxonomy (NCBI): domain Eukaryota; kingdom Metazoa; phylum Chordata; class Mammalia; order Rodentia; family Cricetidae; genus Ondatra; species Ondatra zibethicus. Next base: position 42,346 of record PVIU01006854.1, read on the forward strand.
CAAGCTGGGCTCACAGTATAGAGCTCAGCTGCTGACAAATGAACAGCCATTTTGCAGCACTCTTCAAAATGTGACTGTAATTACGTACACCCCAGAGGGAGTTCATGTAGAAAACATAATAGAGCTTTGGAGTACATCTCTGCTTCTGCACATGATTGTAGTGTTCCCATGTTACCTGCTATTCTTACATTACATCACAATTTGAGATACTTGCTATTGTGAAAATTTCAAAATTTAAAACTATTGGCCTCAAGTGAAATTGGAGTGTTTTGAAATCTGATAGGAAATTATATGGGCTTTAAGAATTCAGACATCTTTAAGGAAAATTTTAAATGACATGGCCTGTCCCTTTCCTGGCTTCACACACTGAAACAGATAAATAAGTTCACTTCACAAAGGGAGTTCAAGTCATTGCTGTTTTTTTGTTTGTTTGTTTGTTTACCCCCTCTCCCACCCCAAGACAGGGCTTCTGCCCTGGCTGTCCTGGAACTCGCTCTGTAGACCAGACTGCCATGAACTCAGAGATCCTTCTGCCTCTGCCTCCCAAGGAATGTGCCACCACTGCCTGACTCAAGTCATTGTTTTATTAAAAGTATTTTTATTAGGTTTTTTTCTACTCATGTATTTGATTTTACCATTTTAGTATCTGCATCAAGAAAAGAAGCTGCTTCATGGAGACATAAAGTCTTCAAATGTTGTAATTAAAGGTGATTTTGAAACAATTAAAATCTGTGATGTAGGAGTCTCTCTGCCATTGGATGAAAATATGACTGGTAAGTAACATTGTTTTAAATTCATACAAATTTTGAACTCCTAATTTTTGTATTCTACAACATAATAAACCCACATGGTTTAAAATAAACTGTTTATGAAAAGTGTGTAATACAGAGTGGCTTTGGTGTTTTGCTACCTCTGAGCACCCAGCTTTTTCCCTTGCTACATGGACTGTCAGACTCACAGTCTTCCCAGTCTTCAGTCTCTGCCCACACTGGCTCTTACTAGTTTGGATTTTACTTGAATAACTTTGGGAAAGACACACCCACCAGACTAGAACTTCCCCAGTTTCTGGGCATTCGGATCCAGTCATGCTAATCAGGACTATTATATCTTCCCTTTTCTCTTCAAATTGTTTCTTTACTTGTACATCTATTGAAAGCCTCAAAGTAGAATTTTGAAGATAAGCTTCTTTGATTAAACAAACTGCTTGTTTTTCTCCCCTATTGTTTGAAAGTAAGTTATAAGCATTTTGTTTTCAGTTCTATCCTTGTGTAAAATGGAGATTATAGTAATGAAATACTGAAAAATTATATTTTTAGGGTAATATACTTTAACACTGTCCAGTAAATTTGAATTATCTTAGAGAAATAGAGTTTTTAAACATATAAAGGAAATTTTGCCTTAAGGAAGATGTCATAGAATACTTTACTGGACAAAGGAATTAGATTACTAACAAAATATTCAGGAGAACCTTGAGTTTTGGGTGTTTGGCAATGAAAATTTATGTAGTTATGGGGGGCGGTCATTGGGCCAGTTTTGGAGACTGTTTTGAATTGATTCATAAGGTGAAAAAACATGTAGTCAGTAGGTCAGTAGTTCCCAGGGAAACTTGTAGCTACTAGTGATTTGTTAAAAAAGACAAAACTCACCACTGTTGGCTGTGCTTTCTTGTCAGTGGAAGGAATAAGAAAGATAGGAACAGAAGTCACTGGGAAATGTTAATAAAGCCAAAAGCTGGACTATAGAAAAATAAATTCTCTCAAGATTGAGAAAAGAGAGAACATAGCCACCAATATGAGGCATGAAGAGGGTCACAGCTGCACGTTCTACACTTGTGTATGGACTATTACAGACAGCCATATTTCACTAAATATGACAGCCTACATGAGAATGCAGTATCAGGAGAGATGGCTCAGAGGTTAGGAGCACTGGCTGCTCTTCCAAAGGTCCTGAATTCAATTCCCAGCAAACATGTGTTCACAACCATCTATAATAAGACCTGGTGCCCTCTTCTGGTGTGCAGGCAGAACACTGTATAATAAATAAAAAATGCAATTATCAAAATTGATAATAAGAACTAGAAAATCCAAAAACAACTAGTAAAGAGACATTCCTACAAAGAATCTCATGGTTGATTTTAGAAGTGGTACTAGAGTGAGTGGCTGTCCATTATATTCCTATATACTAGTAACTAACAAGAAAATGAAAAGTTAAAAATTCCATTTATAACTCCAAGATATTTAAAAATCTAAGAAGAAAAAAAATGAATAAATCCATTAAGTCTAAGCCTCTAGTCTGGAAGCTATAAAGCACCACTAAGATGGAACCAGATAGAGAAAGAAGGATCTGTATATTTGAAGACTTTGATATTATTGAGATGTTAATTCTTTGCAGATTTATCTAAGAGTCCATTATTTCCTAAGTTTTGCTGTTTTTTTGTTTTCGCTCTTCTATTGAAGCTGACAAAAGGACTTTAGACTGCAAGGGGCTGTGAGTGGCAGATACTTTCAAGGCCAGTCTGAGCTCCTGACTTAGCAATCATGGAAGCACTGAAATGCCATTTGGCTTTCAGCCTCTGTGACTTAAGAGCTTACAAAAACCCTAAAACCTAGACATGAAATAGTCTGCTTTGTCACACTGCTTACAAGATGGTCTGGCTTGAGTCTGGAATTTTGACATCTATCTATACTCTGAGTTTGTTACTTTCTCTTTTTGGTTTTTGTTTTGTTTTTTTTTTTTTTTTTTCGAGACAGGGTTTCTCTGTGGCTTTGGAGCTTGTCCTGGAACTAGCTCTTGTAGACCAGGCTGGTCTCGAACTCACAGAGATCCGCCTTTCTCTGCCTCCCGACTGCTGGGATTAAAGGTGTGTGCCACCACCGTCCGGCAATTTCTGTTACTTTCTAAGAGAACTGTTGTTTTCTTACATTCCCACCAACTGATGAGATTTTAATACTTCCTAGTCTGATAAGGGGACAGATCCTTTATAGTGAGGTTGAATATAGTGATTAACTTCTGAACTCCATACAAAAATATGAGTTTTCTTGTGTTGTTTTGTTGGTTGCTTGCCTTCTCCATGATCTTTAACAACTGTTCTGACTGTTCTACTTGTATTTTTTTTTGTGTGTTTTAGTGACTGATCCTGAGGCCTGTTATATTGGTACTGAGCCATGGAAACCCAAAGAAGCGTTGGAGGAAAATGGCATTATTACTGACAAAGCAGATGTGTTTGCTTTTGGCCTTACTCTGTGGGAAATGATGACATTATGTATTCCACACATCAATCTTCCAGATGATGATGATGAAGGTATAAATACAAATAGATTTTAATATAAATCTGAATTTCTTTCTGGTAATTAGTGCATAAAATTGTCTTTCCATTAAGTTAAAATTCAAACAGCAAGTTGTTTAAGATTATAGTAGTACTGTGATTCATTTGGCTATATTTAATCTTATACAAATGAAATACAGATTGAGAATAGGGGTATTATGTGTGTAACCCCTCCACTCAGGGTTCTCATTTTTCTACTACATTTAATAAACTACATTTGCTGGACGGGTAGGTGGGGTATCTAGTTGAAAAAAGTTTCCTTAACTTCTTGGTGAATAGATAATTTCTGTGGCAGGAATAGTTGAACAGACTGCCTGTGGTCTGAATAACCCTGCCTAGTTGCAGGACGGTTAGCTGTTGAGCTGTTCCATGACCTACATGATTTTGCTTGTTTCCATTTCTAACTCCTCATGTGCAGATGCAACCTTTGATGAGAGTGATTTCGATGATGAAGCGTACTATGCTGCTCTGGGGACCAGGCCATCCATCAACATGGAGGAGCTGGATGAATCCTATCAGAAAGTCATTGAACTCTTCTCTGTGTGCACTAATGAGGATCCTAAAGATCGTCCTTCTGCTGCACACATCGTTGATGCCTTGGAACTAGATGTCCAATGATGCTGTTTGTGGTGGTTTAAGCATGAAGCCTAGCTTGTATGTGAACTATTGACTCAGATGCTTTATTTATTTAGTTACTGCAGTGGCTAGACACTGGAGGTGGCTTATTTTAGGACCACTGTACAGTTAATATTTGCATAGTTTTCTGACATTATTTCATATAAGCATTTATTATACTGGATAGTCTGTGAAGTTTAAAAAACTTAACTCTCCAGGTACCTAGATGCTGCCTGCCCCTGATTTAAAACACTAGTCACCCTGTCTGAGGTGACTTTAAAATCAATCAAGGGGCCATTGCTTTACTAAAGATCTTTAGATATTCATTAGTGGGTCATGAAAAATTTACCTCATAACAGTACAAAGTCAATCTGTATCTGCTCAGTGTCCAGCTATAGCTGGCCTGTTGGTTTATGTGCTTATTAAATGTTCCCTGGAGCTTAAGAACATGGTTCAGAGGAGTAGCCCCTAGGGTTTTCAGACCCTGGTTACAGATGTTTTCATCTCTTCACATCTTAGTGTCTAACTCATTGAATATATTTTTATTCAATGTATTTTGTTTTTACTGACTGTATCTTATGTTTTTCAAAGTTGTGATGCAAGAATAAAGGACAGTTTTGATACCAGCTTCCTCAGCATTATCTTCTACTCTTGTGTTGCCACTGAACTTGGGTAGTATATGTGGTTTTTATTGAAACCTTGTTTTCTTATGTATAAAGTGAGGTTAAATTGGATCAACTGATTCGCAGATCTTTGGAATTACCAGAAGTAACTGAATTGGTTAATGTACTCAGACGTGGCTACAGATAGAATCTTAGGTAATTCAGCAACAGATCATTATTATCCATCAAAACAGTAGGAAAGTGACAGCAATTTGAAAGTTTACTTATGGAAAAATTGTGTAAATGTGCACACTGAGATTCAGTAGTCTTACCTACCCTTTCTCTGATGATCATTTTTAGTAGGTTTGCTAAAGTGGCCTGCTTACAGACCATAAAGCATGAATTGGCTCTAATACATAAACTGGTACTTTTGAGTTTTATTCACAGTTCCTATGGATACCCCACTTTCCATCGCTCTGCTTCTCACAATAAACCAGTACTGGCATGCAATTCAACTCCAAACTTTATTTGAATTTATTGTTCAATGACCACCTTTTCTGTTCCAAGATCCCTTTCAAATGCCACACTCGGGAATGTTATAGCCCCTTGCTTGACTACTAAATTTCAGGGTGTGGTGGTTTAGGGATTTTGTACAACAGACTTGATGTTTTATTTCATGTTCACATGGGATTATAGGACTTGAGAAAGGTAAATACTCTTCTCACACAACAAACCATCAAATATCAACATGGTGATGCTGTTGACTGATCATTAGCTATCACTATTGTTGGATGGTTATCTGCTAGCTAATACAGTATTCATTTATGTGCAGTCTACCTTGGAACATGTGAATTTAAAGCTCTCCATAATTTTTCAGTATGGACTCATTTATTACACTACTTGATGTGGTTATTCAGATCAGCTGGTCGCAGTGTATCTACGACATGCACCATAAGATTTAGCTTTCCTTTTTAAACTTTTTGATATTTAGATCTAGGCTCATTCTGTATAATCTCTGACCCAGCAACTCCAGATTTTTTTTTTTTGAGAAAGGTATTAGAAACAAGATTTAGATGCTCCATGTACTCATTGCTGTTATTAAATTTACCAAAACTTGTGTGTGTGAAACCAAACTGTAAACAAAGCAACAGTATCGATAGCAAACCAATGTACATCTGAAACCTAAGACTTTAAGTGAATTAAGCTGCAAAACTCATCTGTATGATGTATCTAAACCCCGAAGTAGGATGATAGGGAAACTATGGCTTTCAGCATACTATTTCTCTAATATCTCTATAGTTTTGTTTTTTGTTTTCAAAAGACATTTATGCTAAAAAATAACATTGGAGTATTAGCAGGATGTTACGAATTCTGGGCCAGTGAGATTGCTCAGGAGATGTGCTTACACAACCCTGGCCTCCTGACTTAGATCCTTAACCCATGGTAGAAAAGAACTGACTCCCAAAAGTAGTATGGCACTTTGAGATGCACACATGCACACACAAACACTAATAATGACAACCATAAAGGCAATTATAATTTCTCATAAATCGTTGAACAATGAAATAATATTAATAAAATTTATAATAAAACATTTAAAGACATTTTGTGCAGAAAGTAGCATTAAAATGTTTGCATAATTACACATAATTTTAACACTTCCATATCAGTCTTGGAAGTGGTACAGGCAAATAAGACTAAAGATAAACCAATCTTACGATGAACAATAAAACCTAAAAACAAAAACTGATGTCTCATTCCAGATATCAGTTAAATGACCTTTAAGAATTAAAACAATCTGAGTAATTTTTTGCTTTAAAAAATGAGTATCCAAATTATACTAGAAATCTGAATGCACTTAAGTGTACAGAGTACTCCATAAGTCACTATGGTCCACTAGTTTGGTTCATGACTCCAATTACCTGGCAGCATTTTCATGCAATAAAAACATCAGATAACAGTGCCAAATACAGCCTTACATAATTTTGTGGTAAGTGTGCTTTTGATTAATTTTTAAGGGATTAAAATACTGTTATAGAACTATTTTATATAAATGGATGAGATGATTTCTGCTATCTTATTACAAACAGGAAATTCAAAATACTTTCTAAGTATTTCAACTTAGCTGCTACAGTATGTTTACAAAGAGAATGCTGCATAAGGAATTCAGAAATCATCTCACTGTGTTTTAGATTTCCCTCTACTGATGGAGCATGAGACAACCATGGCTTGAAAAGTGTGTTCATGTGTTCCTTTATAAAGTGGCCCAGGTTCTACAGAAGCCACCTTGCTGTGAAGTTTTCAATATTAAGAACTCAGTGTATCCAAAGATCTTTTTTTCTTTGAATCCCAAACAGTTCAACAAATTCTAACATATAAGAAATAAAACTGGTATGCACACGTGTACGTCTTACAATTGTCATTCTGATACTAGTTATTTAGCTGAACTTCACACAGTACCAGTTTTGTGGTTGCAAATGACTTTAGCTATGAAAATTATATACAAGGAAATTAGGGGTGTTGCAGTACTTAGTTGCAAATAATTTGCCATCTGGTGTTGGATCAGAAAATGCAATTTCATTAGTGCTCAGAAAACAGCCGAACATGAAGCAATTCCTACAAAAATAAAAAAAGAGAAAACATTTATCAACTAAAATTTTAGATTTCAATTAAATACATGCATTAAACAATAAGTGATTGATTAAAAAAGTACTATTTCTGGTGCCAGAATGCCTTGGATTTAGAGATGGATGTGCCATGGCATCATCTCAGATGAGAAACTTGAAGGTCCAGAGTGGAAAGAAAGAGAAAACCAGTTTCCTCAAGTTATCTTCTGACTTCCACATGTGTGCCATGGCATGTACACACCATACACAAAATAAACGATAACCACACTAGTGTGGGAGAATGGTCTGTATTCTGTCAATTATATTTTAAATAAAAAGCTGATTGGCCAGGAGCCAGGCAGGAAGTATAGGCCGGACAACCAGACAGGGAGTAGAGGTGAATCAAGGAGAACACGAGAATTCTGGGAAGAAGGAAGCCTATTCCTCTGCAGTTGTGACTGCCTTGCTGAAAAAGGTACTGAGCCATGTGGCTAACATAGACAAGAATAATGGGCTAATATATGTTATAAGAGTTAATACAAAGCCTGAGCTAAGGGGCCAATCAGTTTATAGTTACTGTAGACCTCTGTGTGATTTCTTTGGAATTTAATGACTGCGGGAACCAGGCAGGACAGAAACCCAGACACACCACCACCATCACAGAAAAATAAAAACTATTTTTCTCAAACCAAATACAGATGCTTGAGAAGGCTAAAAACAAATCTAAAGTTTCCTTGCTCTTGTTTAACTATAATTAAAAGTACTGAAAATGAAGTAGTTAAAAGGGGTTCAAGATTGGTGAAAAGGCATTACTGCCAACTCCAGGGCCCATATGGTGGTAGGAGAGAACAAATTCCTGCAAGTTGTCCTCTATATACATGCCATGGGACATATGTTATCCGCCCTCACCCCCAACAAAATAAGTAAATAAATGTTAAAAACAAACAAAAAACAACCAAAATCCTAAAGGCAATTCTGTAAAATTGTAAAATTGGCTATACTCCTCTGATAGCCAGTTTTGTCAATTTCATTGAATGAAGACACAGATGATCTGGTAAAGCACACCTCCAGATGTATCTAAATGCATCTACATGTAATTAGATCATAAAGCTCTGATCTCAGATTTATCCTTCATGGGTTCGTGCAATGGCACTCCTAGGAGGCGGTGCCTAGTTAGAGGAAAGATGTCGCTCAGGCATGTTCTTAGGAGCTCTGTCTTACACCTGCTTCTTCCTGTATTTCCCTTTTTCTGTTTCTTGGACACCATGAGCCAAGCTGTTGAGCTCATCAGTGCCACAATGGACTGACACTTCTGAAACCATGAGTCAGAGTAAAGCACCCCACTTAAACCATGATAAGCGCCCTGTCACAGCCACAAAAAAGTAACACACTTCAAATTCTTCAATGTGGTAAAAAAACAAAAAAGGGCTATGGGATATCCCAGGTTAATGGAGATAAGTCTAAACAAACCTGAACATAGTGTCAAACACTTGGCAATTCCTGACATGCTGTGGCTGAAACATCATTAGCTCAAGGAGAGCCTAAACTACACAGGAAGTTTTATGTCAAACAGAATATGAAAAAAATAATCATCCAAAGCAGCGGTTCTCTACCTTCCCAAATCTGCAACCCTTTAATACAGTTCCTCATGTTGTGGTGACCCCCAACCATAAAATTATCTCTGTTGCTACTTCATAACTATAAAACCATGAAAAATATGCATTTTTTCAGTGGTTGACCCACAGGTTGAGAACCACTGATCTAAAGAAAAAAACTGTGTCCCTGCATGGGGTGGGGGACAACCCTAGTAAAAGGCATTTGAGATTAAGTCATGAAAATGAAACCTGGACTATCAATCAGATAAAGATATTGATACTGTTTCTTGAACTTGACCATTCTGCGGTTATGTAAGAACATAAATATTCTTGTTGTTAAGAAAATTAAACTGGGGGCTGAAGAGATGACTCAGTGGTTGGGAATACATATAAACTTGCAGAAATGTGAAAAGAGAATGGCCCCATAGACTCATATTTATTTGAATACCTGGTTCCTAGTTGGTAGAACTGTTTAGGAAGGATTAGGAGGTATGTCACTGGGGACGGGCTTTAATATTTCTAAAGCCCACACCATTCCCAGTAGCTTTCTGTGGATGAGGTGTGAGCTCTCATCTATGCTCTGGGACCATGCCTTCCTGGTGTCTACTGATGGTCATGAAACTCTAACTCTCTGGAACCGTGAGCCCCAAATTAAATTCTTTCTTTTTTAAGTTGCCTTGGTCATACTTTTTCTCACAGTAACGGACAAGTGACTAAAACAGTACTGCGCTTGCAGAGGACCTAAATTTGGTTACTAGCACCCATATTGGGTGGGTCACAGCCATCTGTAACTCTAGCTCCAGGGATCTGATATCTTTTTCTGGCCTCCAAAGACACTGCACTTACGTGGCTTATACTATATGCAAACACTGCCATAAAAATATCTTAAAAACAAAAGACAAAATGAGGTGCATGTTTGTAATTCTAGCACTTGAAGCAGAAGAATCACTAGTTCAAGGTCAGCCAGGCCTAACAATGAGCCCCTATCTCAACCATAAAACCCATCTTAAAAAAAAAAAATGCAAGAAAGGAAGGAAAAAGAATTACATGTAAATGTGGCATGGAATACATATTGAGTTATTCTCTTCTTATCAACATTTGCCTTAGTCTTTGACAGTATTTATACAGTAATGTTTTAATGAAATTCTTTTGTTTGGCTCATGAGCCAAGGGAGGTTCTGGGAAAGCTAGTAAGTCATTGCGTAATGTCTGGAGCTATTCTATCTCCTTACCTGACTGTGTCTACCAGTCGTCTTGCAATGCGCTTTCTTCTTTTCAGTCTGAAGACCCAGATTCTACTTATTCCACAGATTGCAGGTTCTGGTACATCCGAACATTGCCAAGCTCTAGAACATTCTTTACTGGCACTTGGTTCTGATAGGACACGAAAGGCCTGTAATGGCACACAGTAACGTCTACAGTTAAAAACAGACTTTTCTTTTAAAAAGCAAAATAAATAAATTCAAACCTCAAACAAAACCTGTCTATAGTTAATCAAGGTCCAAAAATATTCTGTTATTCCTTAAATTCTTATATTTATATGTATGAGTGTTCTTTCTGCCATGTATGCATGTGCACTTGTGACCCTGATATCTGCAGAAGAGGGCACTGGATCCACTGGAACTGGGGTAACAAATAATAAGCTCCTTTTCTCTAACTTATAATAGCAAGATAACTAACTATTTAGAACACTGCTTATTAGCATCTAAAATAGATTCTAGTTGGGTATAGTGGCATACACCTTTTATCCCAGACTTAGGAGGCAGAGGCAGGATCTTTATGTGTTCCATCCCAGGCCAGTCACAGCTAGAGACCCTGCCTTAAAAACAAAACAAAATAAAACAAACACATTCTAAGTGAGGAATAAGCAATGATTTTGCTAAATACATCCACTAAGCTGCTATGTAATAACTTAGGTCTATAGATTCTTATATAAATATCATTACATTTTTATACTCCCAGGTAGGAAAATAGCTACATGAAAACAACAGACTTATTCTGCTTAAGACAAAATACTAAATACAGTGTAAATTATTTTAGTAACCAACAAGACATGCAGCATACCTGTTTGATGGGCTCTGCTATTAAACAGCCCACTACTTTCTTTTCATCAATAAAGAGGAAAGTTTTGGTTTTGTTTGGACACATGGGAACAACCTGATGGAAGCCCAATTCCAGATCCACAAGCTCTTGGACATCTTCTACCTAACAATGTTAAAGAGCAGAAGGTGAATTTGTTTTAAAAATCACAACAAAACTAAATTTGTGTATACTCACAAACACTATCACCATCATTGAGCTTCTTTTATTTCTATTTCTTAAATTTATATACATTCAAACTTATATCAGAATCAGTGCACACACCTGGTACTTGGGGAAAAAAGGGCTTAAGAACCCACTTAAAAGAACACTTTTAACAGACACTCAGAATCCTAGGAGAGAGGAGGAGGCAGAGGCACCAGGTGGACTCACTTTAGCTTAATTTATTATTCCTGTTGGCGACATTCAACTCAGAAACAGAAGCAACATCAATTGAGAACTAACACATCCGGCCTGGACACTGTATGAGCTACCATGAACTGTGAATGCTTAGGCCTATGCAACAAGGAAGGCTATTGGCAAACCAGTTCACACTTCACTATGGTGAGTTTGAGTGAAGAGAGAATGAGAAAAATAATCCCATACCTTTTTGATGGCATAACTTGGATCCTGTGGCAGGACTAACACAATCTTCCCATCCCAAAACTCTGCTACTACCCGCTCTCTTTTCCAGCCCTGCCAAAGGGAGGAAAGAGAAAAAATAATTTATAAACAAACACATAAAATACTTTGGTTTGGAGAGGTCTGGTGATCAAACAATGAGTGACAGGAAAGGCAAGATGGAAGTTCTGGCCTTGACCACCCACAATGTGTACAATGTAGACAAAGGGTGGTCTTAATCAGAGACAATTCTTTCTGTAGTGAATGGCAGAAAATATTCATGGCTGTTCAAAGTGCTGAAAACAAGCTTTTAGCCCTAACATGACATTTATACCATTCCCTCTAAGACTCAGAGAACATCACAGAAGAGAAAATAGAAAGAGCCAGAAGACAGGCAGCAGGGCTGCAAAGCGCCATCTTGTGGGCATGATGCAGCAACTGCAATCCTGAACTCACAGCACCTGTAGCCCACACTGGACAGGAGTAAGATCTGCTAAAATATGAATAGGCAGGGGCAGCAAGCTGAGTCCCAGGAAGTGAAAGATCACAAAAAGAGGATACAAATGGACTAAAGAGAAATAAACCCAGGTAATACTGAGTTCCAAATGCTCCCTACCTTTCAGCAACTCAGCATAGGTCTGATCCTATATTGCATTTGAATACTTGTACCCTGCTGATAGCGCTGTTTTGAGAAGGTTATAAAACCTTTGGGAAACGGAGTTTAGATGGAGAAAGTGGACTACTGGGGGTACTCTCGGAATTCATCCATGTTGGGTGCCACTATGTCAGGGTCCGTGACCCCAACATATATGTAACTATTTTTCCCTAACTGGACCGGTGTGGTGGCGCGAGAAATGAGACATCGTCACATAGCAATATCGGATGGGGATCTCAGGCTTTATTTTGAAAATTTTTCCGTGTTTATTAATTAAATATCTTTTATCCCCCAGGTAAACCAAGGTAAAAATTTATTAATATTCTCTTTCCGGGGGACCCGGGAATATTAAAACATTTGTAACTTAAGTCATCAGTTTAAAATCCACACCTCTCCCCAGGCGATCTACATATTAACAACAAAAAAAGAAACAATACATCTTGAGCCTTTGTTAGGTGGTTACAGCTTGTCTAACAGGATTGTAGCTGTCCTTAAAGATTAAACATGGCCAGAGAACCTGGCTGTAAATATCTTATATAAAATATGGGCCTACAGTTGGGTTTCATTTCCTGTTCACTGCTTCCTGAACATGGATAACAATGTTACCAGCTGGCCTCCTCCTCCTGCTACCATGCCAGAAGCTATGTCTTCATGATGCTAGGAATGTTCCCTTCAACTATAATTCATAAAAACCCTTCCCTCTTTAAATTAATTCCTATCAAGTATTTTGTCACAGTAGAAAGAAAAGTAATTGGTTTTACACAAAGGAATGCGGAAACTCTCATTCATATATTCCCCCTTTAGTGTTTCTGCCCACATCCCTCTCAGTGTGTAGACCCTTACAGGGATACAGTCCTCAAAAGCCTACTGATTGTGCTAGGTTATTTCTCTACTCCTATGGTTTCTGTTAGTGAACCTTCTCCATGCATGTGCATATGTGATAAACATGCACTGGCCATGTCCTTATACTTTTGCCCCATACCTGAAAAGAGTACATGTTCATTGTTTTACCACTCTAATCCAATATCCTGAGGAGTAGAGGGTTTACCTAATCCAGTACACCAGGACTGCGGAATCTGAAACAGCCTTACGTACAACCTAGCAGGCTTAGTCACAGCTTTAGTCATATGTGCTTAGTATATACAAGGACCGTCCTTGATGCCTGGCACTGAAGGATAACAAACAAAGCTAACTTTTTAATATCATTAATGTCAGTTATTTTTATTTTTCAGGATAGTGTATGTGCCAGTCAGAAGAGGACATTGTGTGTCCTGCTCTTTCATTCTCTTATTTCCTTGAGGCAGGGTCCTCACTGAATCTGTAACCCAGAAATCCTTTTCCACACTCCATATAGCCCTGGGTGCAGCAACTACTCTTCCCTCAACTTTCCTAATGCTGCAACACAGTACAGTTCTTCAGGTGTGGTGACCCCAACCTTATGATCCTCCGGTCTCAACCTCTTCCCAAGTTCTGGGATCACAGATGGGAGCTAAGATGCCTAACTAACTTCTACTACAAGTAGTGAAATATTTATGGATATATAGATTTTCCAACAATGGCACAAACTGCCTTCCATACAGTTTTACCCGCAGAACAAACTGAAAGCCTTCTCGACTCACCACATATTTAATTCCCTCCAGAAATCTGTGGTGATGCTGGAGATGCTGCATTTCGTCTTCAGGGTTAGAAGCAGTATAGATCATGCCACAAGACTTACATATAGTCATCCCAAAATGTTTCTGACCCGCATCCTTGAAGAACAAGCAAACAAACAAAAGCATAAACCCCAAGAAGTGGATGAACAATGGATCTTTAAAAATTCTTTATTTTTACTATTTTATGTACATTGGTGTTTTGCCTGCATGTACGTCTGTGTGAAGGTGTTAGATCTTGAGTTACAGACAGTTGGTGCTGGGATTTGAACTCAGGTCCTTTGGAAGAACAGTCAGTACTCTTAACTACTGAGCCATCTCTCCAGGCCCACAATGGACCTTCTTTAGGAAGGACATGAAAGAGCAAGAAAAAGCAAAAGCCTCATTTCAAAGAGAAGGAACAACATTCTCAGACTTCTGTATTAATAATTGCTTTTTGTCTTAAGTCATTTAGAGTGTTAAATTCTTCATTCCCAAATATTATTCTGCCTCAAGAATTGATAAAGTTCTACAAATTTCACTCTCTTAAAGCATTGTGTTTAATGCCCTTGAAAATACTAGATTCTGAATTATTAACAGGGATTGGTAGCTTTTCTGTGAAAAGGTAGAAGATAATACTTCAGGCTTTTCAGATCACGTGTGGCTTGTCACTGCTGTATCTGAATGAGATGTATTTGAACACTTGGTCCCTGGCCAGTGGTGCTGTTTGGGAAGGTTATGGAGCCTTTAGGAGGTTCATCCTTGCTGGAGTAAGTACAACACTGGAGTTGTAAACTTTGAGAGCTTATAGACTTGGCCCCTTCTTGCTGTTGTCTCTGCTTCCTGTGTGGGGCTGAAATGTAGCTAACCAGCTCCCTACTCTGGCTGCCTGCTGTTGTGTCATTTTTGACTCCCCTCTGGAACCAAAGGCCAAAACAAACTCTTCTGTGACTCATGGTATTTTTATCATAGCAACAGGAAAAAGTAACTAATGCAGCCATATAGTCTTCTCTGTGCTTTACAACGTCTGAAAGCCCAAGCCTGGAGGTACAGACTTATACCATAGCTATCTCAGAGGCTGAGGTAGAAGGAATATAAGTTCAAGCCCTGCTTGTGTAACTTAATAAAATTCTGTCCCCAAATAAAAAGCCTTGGGGGTAGGTGCAGTGTAGCTAAGTGGCAGAGTCTTGCCAATCCATGAAGGAGACCATCGGGCTCAATTCCTAGAACCACAAACAAACAAAAACCACATAAGGTCTGGAGAGATGGCTCAGAGGTTAAGAACATTGGCTGCTCTTCCAATGGTCCTGAGTTCAATTCCCAGCAACCACATGGTGGCTCATACCCATCTACAATGAGATCTGGTGCCTTCTTCTGGCATGCAGGCATGAACCCTATAAACATAATTAAAAAACAAACAAACAAAAAAACACATAAAAATGTTAACTACTATTTTCAGCTCACGGATTATGGAACTGGTTCCAGTCCATGGCCAGCCATAGTTTTTGCTAAACTTAGCTCTAATTTATTATCTGGAACAAACCATTGCTACTCAAATCTAGCACTATGAGCTCCAAAGTACTGGCTAGCTTTAAATGCTACCACAACAAAACTGGCAATTACAAGCCTGGAAATCTAAAACCCAAGAAAACCATGCTGAAAGGCTGACTGCATGTTCTACTTGTGTAAAGGGCTTATTTTAAATTTACTTACAATGATGAGCTGGTCTTTTCCTCCTTTATTTGTATCTCTGGAATTCATATTTTTCTGCACAATTGTCTGTTTCAAGAAGTTCGTACATGCAGTGGATTCCATAGAAGACTGTTCTTCAGGTGGAGACCTTCAAAGAGAAAGTTGGTAAATATCATGGAACAGTGGGAAGCCTGAGGTTCACCCAAAGAAATAATCATTTACTCAAAGAAACATAATAAAAAAATTCAGCGTCAAGACTCAAATTCAGATCTGACATCCAAAAAACTTTTCTCTGTAGTATCAGGCACACATACATAGAATTACTTTGGAAGCTAACTTCACTCGAAAAATGGACTTTTCTTTGCTGTTAGATCTTAGGACAATATTTACCCATTTAAATAAAGAAAATTCCTAGGTAGATGTTCATGTTGAATCTCATAGACCCAAGGCAATCAAAGACATCAGGATATTAGGATCCAACAATTTTTACTTGGGTATTTATGTGCCAGTGAGAAACCCTTTCTCAAAAAACCAGGTGGGATGGCTCCTTAAGAATGTCATCCAAGGTTGACATCGGGTTTCCACAGTCTGTGTTCACATGGGCCCAAATGAGAGTATGGGGGAGGGGGGGAGGGGGAAAGATAAAGAGGGAGAAAGAAAACTTGGCCAAAAATTTCTTTGCTGAATAATTGGCCATTCAACACCAAATGGTTGTTTTTTAGCAAGATGTTCAGACAATACAAAATTTGGATCTTCTACTTGTCATATTATCTGCCTACCTACACCATCTCCCCATCACGGTATTTATTTAGCTTCAGCCACTAAACTACTTTTAATTAGTTACTTCTCTGGGCACAGTTTTTCCCATTTGTAAAATGCAAGCTACTAATACCTGTATTGATTATAAATGTCCATTAAAATTTAGTTATCGTTAATATAGTGTCACCTAGGAAGGCAATATAACCCAGTGAACTTTTTCAAATGTCCTGGCCCTAACACTGAGCATCTATTAGCTGTACAGTGGTGGCTAAATTAGTTTCCTCTGCTGAGATGTAATTATAATAATACTAATAGTATGTACCTTCTAGATTGTCCTGAGGATCTTTAAGTGAAATAATAAACTAATTACTACAAGCTACTATATTATAATGTAATGATCATTACTCAAGTCCATAAAGATAAATTACACCTCTATGAAAAAAAAACTAATCTCATCTTTTATTCTCAATATTATTATTTCCCCTTAGTGGTACGGGGCGGGGGGGAAGCTCTTCAAATGAAGCCTTATAAGAGAAAAGGAATCCTATATAACTAATAAAATTAAAATGGCAGAGCAAAAATAATTCCTACCTTTTTGTATTCACTGAAGAAACACTGAAGATGGGATAGATGACAGACTCAGGAGAAACTGTTAAGGGAAAAACCAGCAATAGTTGCATTACCAAAGAAACACTAAACTGACTCATAAGACTCTGAAGGTAGCAAGAACAAAACATTTACATTACCTGACTTTAAGAATCAACCATAATCAAGAAAGTACAAATTTCCAAAAAGAGTCAGGTAGGTCAGTGGAACAAAGGAGAAATTGCCCCATACAGAGTCAGGTAGGTCAGTGGAACAAAGGAGAAATTGCCCCATACAAATAAACCAACGATTTGTGGCAGAGTCAAAGGTTGTCTGACATGGTGCTAGAACAATTGGGCATCCATTCAAAATGGATCACCAATCAAAGCATAAGTTATAAAAGTATAGGCTAGGGGGCTGGAGAGATGGCTCAGCGGTTAAGAGCATTGGCTGCTCTTCCAAAGGTCCTGAGTTCAATTCCCAGCAACCACATGGTGGCTCACAACCATCTGTAATGAGGTCAGGTGCCCTCTTCTGGCCTGCAGGGATACATACGGGCAGAGCACTGTATACATAATAAATAAATAATTAATTAAAAAAGCAAGGCTAAATCCTGTGACGCTAGATTAGAGACATTAATACGAACTCACACTAAAAGATGAAGACGAAGACACACAGAAATAATTGTTTGTGGTCTCCAGTCCTGTCTGGAGAGAGGGCCTGGAAACAACAGCACTCTAGTAACACTTATACTCAGAGCCCAGATCCTGATTTCTAAATACCATTCTCCAATAAAAGGAGTAAAAGTTCTATGGAGAAATTGCTGATTCTAGGGCCAGAGCAAGAGAAATACAGAATAACCCCATAACAACATGTAGAAATCAGATAGCACTCAGAGAACACATGTGACAAGCCAAAGAGAACCCGAAAAACAACCTTTATGGTCAAAACAGAACAATTTGAGCAATAAAAATTATACTGCACTTAAACCCAAAATATAAAATAAACATTCATTTACCCATAATGACACACATCCATGAGCTCATTTGTTTATTTAAATGAGGGAATAAATAGAGAAATCTGAGAACATATAACTTCCTAGAGAGCATAGATAGGGCTCAGTAGATAAATCACCTGAGGTGGAGCCCTGATCCCAGTTCAACCCATTAAAAAAACAAAACAAAAAAAAAAAACCACAAGCCAAACAAAACAATGGGATGCAGAGTTTGGTGCCTGTAATCCCATTTCTCCTATGGGGAGATGGAGTTAGAGGAGAATCATAAGGAAGCTCAAAGGCCAGTTAGTGGGAATAACTAACAAGGTGGAAACTGAGAACCCACTCCAGAAAGTTATCCTGACTGCACACATGCACCATGCCATAAGGGCCCCTATAGCTGCACCCTCAATAATAGTAGAGAGCTTAGGGAATTTAGAACTAGCCAGAAATTACTTAAGGATAAATGTTTTTTCCCTGTCTGATGTTTTAACCTAAAATCTCCTTTCCTGCTTTTCAAAACATACTGCACTGCTTTACCAGAGGCGACAAACGTTCCCTAGAGATAAACAGATATTAGTAATAGGCACAGTAACTTTTTAAAGGCTCAGAAAATATTAGTATATATAAAATTCTATATGGATACATATTGAACAGTAAAGCTTGTTACAAGTTGCTAGGCTGATTAATGTGGATTTTCTTACTTACTTATCTTGTTCTCACCAAGTGAATTCTCTGAAGGAAAACCATGTTTATCAAGTTTACATTCTTTTGAAGAAACTGCGGCACCTGAGGAATTCTGAAAATGATGAACAGGTTAAGAAATGAAGAAATCCTAATTCTTAAGTTGTTTTCTTTTTCGTGAATGAATCTCACAAGACTGACCATGCATTTCAGAGCATGATTCATCAATTTTCCATCTATTTCCTCTGCATTCATTGAATATAAATCATCTTTTAAATGTCAGAGCACAGATATAGACATAGACTACAATACTTGTAAAAAACGGAAGCTTCAAGGACTGGAGAGATGGTGCAGTGGCTAAGAGCGCTGGCTGCTCTTCCCGAGGACCCAGGTGTGGTTTTCAGTACCCACATGGTGGTTCTAGTCTGTAGCTCCAGTTCCAGGGAATTCAGCTCCCTCTTTTGGACTGAGGGCACGAAACACACATTCACATAGCTATATACAGGTAAAATATTCATACATATTAAAAGTAATAATCTTTTTTAAAAGTATAAAGACAAAGATGGCAGAATGAAAAATTATAGACCATTCTTTTTATAATAATGAAATGAACTTTTAAAAGTTAGTAAAAATAGAAAAATAAACTTTTTCAAACTAGGAAGGGCTAATTCTCATCATGGACTTTAAAAAACAATAACCAGGGCAGGAGAGACAGATAGATTGGTGAAGTGCTTAAGGTTCAGTGTGAGGACCTGAGTTAGATTCTAGCACCTGCTGGTGCTTGTGATCCCCAAAACAGGGTAGCATAACTGGACCCTGGGCCAATGAAGAGAGCCAGTCTCAAAAAACATCTTGAAGTAGATGGCACATGAGAAACACTTGCCGTTGGCCTCTCATTTCCATTGTGCGTGCATGCACATGCATGTACACATACACACAATAATAGCAACCAATTCTGGAGTCATTAGAGGGAGTTTTGTCAGTAACAATTCCTACTTTTTTTTTCCCTAGTTTTTCGAGATTGGGTTTCTCTGTTGCTTTGGAGCCTGTCCCGGAACTAGCTCTTGTAGACCAGGCTGGCCTCGAACTCAGAGATCAGCCTGCTCTGCCTCCCATGTGCTGGGATTAAAGATGTGTGCCACCACTGCCCAACTTTTTAATTCCTACTTTTTAATAGTGGCAGAGAAAAACAAAAAGCAAAGTAAAATGATACATATAACTTTACCTTTCTTAGTTTATCTTCATTTTTACTTCTTGCATCCAGTAGCTCAACATTCAATTTCTCTTCCGCTAACAAGGACTTTGGTACTCGCTTTGCCTCTGGGACAGCATCTTTGATCACCTCTGGTTCGTTTTTCTGTAATGGCTTATCTTCCAGGAATGATTTTTTAAGAGAGTTTCTTTTTCTAACAAAAAATGCTGCTCCCCCCTGGAGTGTAACTTGCGGTTTTATTTTCTGGCTTAGCACCCGAGGAGGAGTGTGTGGATGATTTCCTGTGGGAAAACAGCTATTCTCTTTATCCACAACTGGCTTCGAACTTTTAGGGTTTCTTGATATAGACTTGATGTGCTTAAAATTCGGATGATATTTGGCAGTTAAACTCTTCTGTGGTTTTTTGCTTTTCTTGGTACAGGTTGGTTTTCTCTGCATTTTCTCTATCACACTGGATTTATCTCCATTTTTAGTTGCTAGACAAATAGATCTACTCTCTCTTATCAACTTCCTCTCAAGTGGATTGAGGTACTGCTTATTTTTATTGTAGAAAGATGCAGTAGACACAACAGATTTAAATAGTGAACTGTAGTTTGCAAATGACAACCTATTATTTTCTGCTACTTTGAGAGGACTTGAAGTGAAATGGCCTTGGTAGGAGTAAGACTTTTCTTCCTTTTGATCACTGCTTTGACAAGTATGGCTTTCAGAAAAGCTTAAATTTAATTTGCTTGATGAAGTATCTGTTAATAGGCTACAAAAAGAAAAGAAACAAAGTTCATCAGTAAGTTCGGCATTTTTCTTTAAAATTTAGACCCACTAATAAATTTCTTCCTACTAATACATCCCTCTCCGTTGTTTGACACGTTCACATTATCTACTAGTTTAACATAATCCTCAAATTCTGTCTTTATTAAGTAAAGCACTTAAATATAGCTCTAAAGATTTTCATAAGCTGGGCTTGGTGGCGCATTTGATCCCAGCACTCAGAGACAGATCTCTGAGTTCAATGCCAGCCTGATCTATATATAGTTTCAGGACAGCCAAGACTACCTAAAGAGACCCTGTCGCAAACAAAACAAAAAACAAACAGAAAGGTAACATTCATAAAAGCAAACAGCACTTACAAAGAAGCTTTATGTACATGCATATGTATTTCAAAATCTATTCGTGTCTCTCACCTGCTCTGGGCATGGTGGCACTTACATTTAGTCCCATCATTTGGAGGGCAAAGACAGGCAGATCTCAATGAGTTTTAAGGCCAGCCTGGTATACATAGTTAAGACTGTCTCAAATAAAAAAACAAAACAAAACAAAGCTGGGCTGTAGAGGCACACGCCTTTAATCCCAGCACTCGGGAGGCAGGGACAGGTGGATCTAGGACAGGCTCCAAAGCTACCGAGAAACCCTGTCTCAACAAACCGAAACAAAAGAGTTCTTAGTAAAGGTTAAGACTCACCTATCACCATTATCAGCATTCAGAATCTGTCGTTTTCTCTTCCTTGGAGTAAAAGTTGCCATCATCTTAAGTGAATTCCTAAAAGCAATAAATAGGTTGTTAATAATAAAGTGATCAAGTGGATAGAAAATGCAATATGTCAAAATTGTATTTTAAAAATCTGAATTCCAGACGGGCAGTGGTGGCAAACTCCTTTAATCCCAGCATTTGGGAGTCAGAGGCAGGCAGATCTCTTCTGAGTTCAAGGCCAGCCTGGTCTAAGATGGGAGTTCCAGGACAGCAGGGGCTACACAGGGAAACCTTGTCTCAGGATTAAAAAAAAAAAAAAATCTGAATTCCAAATAAGCGATTGTAAATGAAAAAACCAAGGAAATAGTGCCTCATGTAGCTGAGGCTGGCCTCAAATTCCAACTCACTCAGTAGCCAAGGAAGAACCTAGAGAACGTTTCAGCTTTAAAGGCTGGGATTACAGGCTGAACCCGCATGCCTGTCTCCAAATAACAGATTTTTTTTTTAAAGCAAACTAGTCAGGTGTAAGGGTGCTAATGGGAGGCTGAGGCAAAAGGATCCTGAGTTTGAGTCCCGCCTGGGTCACAGGGGTCGCAAAAACAGAAGCAAAGCAGTAAACGATAATATTAGAGACTTAAACGGCAACAGAAGGGAAGAGTGGTGGATTGGGGAAATACTGCCCACACCTAGGTATTCAGAGCAGAAAGTTGAGCCTACTGACGAGGCCAGGTGGACCCTAATTAGGGGCACGCCATCCTTTAATGAAACTAATCACGCCAAGTTTTAGCACTCCTGGTAGGCCTTCCTTGGCACCGTCCTCCCTCCACCATTCCCAATGATGGATGCTCTTGTCCCCGGCTCCCCTCGCACCCTGTGCCTCCTCCCTATTCCACTTAGCATACATCCTGGGCTAACCATCTCCACAGTCTGCACGTTCAGTGGCCGCAGAGCCTGTGCGGACCCTTCCTGGAAATCTGAGCAAGGGGATGCGGGGAGGACGTCGTCCCCACAGGTCCCAGCCGGGCTCCCTCGCAGGCGCTTCCTTATTTATAAACGCCTCGGAGCTCGTCAGGCAGCTGCTAAGGAGATACAGCAGGCAAGCCTTTTCCCACAGGGAGGTAACTCTAGAATGGTCTTTCCTTCCTTCGGATCTGGTGTGTCAGTCCCACAGAATTCCGCAAGCGCGACCCCTAAGCTAAGCGTAAAGTCTGCGGGGATGAGGGACGACGCAACCCGGCTGCGGTGAGCAGCTGGCACCCGGAGCACGAGCCCCGCGTGAGCAGCAGGTTCACAGCCAAGGCCCCTGCCCCGTGACGTTACCCGCGTTCCTCAGTCTCCGGCTGGCTCGGCGTTCACTCGGGCAGGGAACCCACGCAGAGAGCGGTCCGCAGCTCGGGAACCCCACAACTCTCCACACAGGAGCCCGGCGCTCTGCCAGGGCGTTCAAATTCACGCGCGCCACTTGAGACCAAGATTGCTGCATTCTGATTCGTCGCTGCTCAGCGCTTCCTAGAGCCTGAGCCGTGATTGGTTTCTCCCTAGTTCTTGCCCCGCCCTCTGAGGGGTGGTGGCCTCAAAGATTCTCCCGCCCTTGTGAGTCAAAGCCGACCGGGGTCAAGGAAGCCACGCCTCCTAAAAAAAATCCTGCAACAACCTCCGGCTCCAGACCACAGGCCTGTGACAGTGCATTATGGGAATTGTAGTTCACTGATCAGCTGAATCGGAAGTAAAATTCTAAGGTAGCCAGGTGTAAGGAGTTTACATTAAATGATATCTCCAAGATACTGGAGGCTCTTATATTTCATATTTGAAGTCTGATGATTGGTTTTGCTTTTTAAAAAAAACAATAATATTTTAGGTTTCCATCTTTCTATTTTATGCTTCAATTTACGGCATGAATGTTCACTAAATACTAAGTGTTAGACACTACATATTTTCAAAAGATTTCATTATTTTTAATTATCCTCATGTATGTGAGTGGGTATGTGCACATAAGTGCAGACACCAGCAGAGGCCAGAGGAGTTGGATTCCCTGGATCAAGTTTTAGACAGTTGTAGGCCACTAAATGTGGGCATTGGGAATTGATTGAACTCAGGTACTCTTCAAGAGTAGTATGTGTTCGGAGTAGCTAAGCCCACAAAAATCTCCAGCTTGATGCTTTACATATTTTATTTCACTTACTGCTCACCACAATCTATGAGGTTTGTCTTATCATTCCTACTTTATAGAAAGTCAAAGTGAAGGCCTGCATCACCTAACCAGAATTACTTTATCATGTGTCCTTGAGCAAAAGGAAATGTTTTAAAGCACTTACAGGTTTCAAAGGAGTCGTCAGCTTCTAGCAGTCCCGGACACATGTTCTAGGTAAGTTTAAATGACGCCGCTCTTCACAGAACAAAAGTGGCCGAAGTGACTGACAGATGACTGACTAGCAATTTAGTTATTTACATGATTCGTGACTAGGCCGACTTCTGTTAGAAGATGAAAGTTCCCACTGGGTAATGGTAGGATGGTGTGCTTTGTGCAGGGAGATGTCTTTGAAACTGGGGCCTCACTACCCCAAATTCATCCACAACTTAAAACCCAGCCTCCATCTCCCGAGTTCTAGAATCCTGATTGCAATAGGGCCCCAGACCTTAGCACAACTGACTCCATGATGGAAATGCCATCCATGTTGTAAAATTTAGCATATAGACAGAACTGCAAACCAAAATGAAAACAAAGACCTAATTCATCAAAATCCATAGTTCTGGGAAAGTCTCTAAATGTAGTAACTTTGCTTTTTAGCTTCTGTGTTTCTGCTTCTGGCTAACTGTTCTTGTTGTCTGAAGTCTGCCAGCCCAGGACCGGGCTTTGCTGCTTAAAAGCTCTCCCTGAGAAAGGCTGAGGGCTCCACTGGGATCCTGAATACCTAGTGTGGTGGCCTGCCAGCAAGTAAAGACTTTCCGTTGTTTTAAACCCTTGTCCGAACAGAACCCTGACCAGCACCATGAGACCCAGAATAATAGTGGGTTTTGTAAAGTAAAAGAACCAGAATAGGGGAAACCAGTTCATATCAGGCTGTAGCTAGCTACTTTTTTTAAAGTTAAAGCCAGGGCACTTATCATGCAGATTCTACTGGACTGGAGTTCCTGTTTCTAAGGGAGAGCAGGCTCTCTAGGAATCTTAAAACCAGTTTCTTCAGCATTTAGTCCGAGTGACTCCACTTTTGTTTGGTCTGACTTGTTGGGGCTTGTTGGAGGGATTCAGTTCGAAACGGACTCTCATAATGTTTGTCAGAAATAAGGAAAATTAACAACTGAAACCTAGATGCTATAGAGCATTCTGGGAATTTATAGTAAGAGGTTCTGAAGTGAAGAGGTTTGGGATTTGTCCAGTCTGGGAGGTAATAAAGGGCCGACATTAGAGTTAAAGGAACAATAGTCTTGGGTCCAAACTCCAGTATGCATACTACCTCCGGAGAATATCAATAACGATTCATTCGAGTACCTTCTATATCCTGTCCTTGATGCACAGCCATTTATTTAATTGTGACAGGGCAAGACCGTGCAAGGTTCTTCCTCCATCTTGTTTTCTTGCTGAGGGCATTTCAGATTTAACTAGAGTTTGATGGAGAATCCCAGAGGAAAACTACCCAGATCTATTCTGACTAGTTTGATCAAGCCAGGAAGAAAAAAAAAAGAAAAAGAAAAAAGAAAAACAAAAGCAAAACCAAAAACCACCTCATGTAAGTCAAGTAGTGGAGGAATGAGTTCATTTAAAATTGAATTGGCCCCTACTGAGTGCCTACGGATGTCATGGGACCAGGAACCTGTAACTATGAAAGAGCCGTTTTTGCATTTGTGCAGCCCATGCTGGGTTGAGGGAAGTCAGAGAAAACGCAGTTTTTCCTTTATAGCCTCAAACAAGATGCGGTTTCCTGGCGCTTATTCCTTCAGCCAGCCGCTAGGGCGCAATCCTCAGTCACTGGGACACCCGGCCCACTCGCCAACATCCTTCCCTTCGCCAGGACTAAAGATGGCGCCGACAGGAGGGCGTTGTGACGCGATCGCACGTCCGCCGGAAGTACCCGGAGGAGAGCCTGGAAGCCGGCTCACCCTCGCGCCTGTGGGCTCTTGAACTTCGGGATTTGAGCAGGAATTGCCACTCTTCTACCAGGATCATGGTGTTCTACTTCACCAGCAGCAGTGGTGAGTGACGCCGCACCCTCCGGGGTCCTGCCCGCAGCTGCCTCCAAAGCCGGGATTCCCCAGCCGCCGCAGGGCTTGGACCTGGTCCTGGAACGCATCCTCCCTCTGGCGTCTGTCCCACCGCTTTCTGGGTCCCTGCGCGGCCGTCCCCTCGGTTGCCTGCTGGTCCTCTGGTCGGGGCCTGGAATGCGCCCCCGCTTCCCTTACACCCGGGAGTGATTCTCACCCCCACTTGACAGACCCTCCCACGCTGCCTGGGCTCGGGAAGTGTGTGGGTTCCTGCACACCCTCCCCGTCTCCAGCCTTCGCCCTAGCATTCTGTCAGCCCGCTGGAGGAGCGACGTTGACCAATGAGACAGGTGCCAACAGCTGTCTCCTACAGGAAGAGTACCTTGCCCTTCTAAGAAGGGAGGAGCTGGAGTGCCGTGGAAAGCAATAGAAGGACTAGAACGTCAGTCCAACCCCTCACCGGGCAGAACTGGTGTCCGGTTGACATATGGTAACACTACTGAGCTGGTTTTGGAAGGCCAGAAAGTGGTGTTTTGGTTTTCAGGAAATGCTGTGTCCATATTGTTCCAATCAATCTCTGATTAACTCACCCCGTTTTTTTGTTTTTTTTTTTAAAATAGCTCTGACTTTTCCCAAGACACCTTTTGAGACCTAGTTTCCACGCCATGATTAAGAATGCATTTTCTTTATCCCCTTAACATGACTTAGCACCGCGCTTCTCATGTGGCTCCATCTACAGGGCAGGCCTCTTGAGAGGCAGTCTGTCTTTCTCCTAAGCATAGTGCCTTACCCGTCCGTAGAGCTGCCTGTCGTGTGTGAGTTTTTTTTTTTCCCTTCTTGAGATAGTGAGTGGCTCAGGCTGGCTTCAAACAGGGGCCCTCCTGCCTCAAGGCTCCCTAATGCTGGCGTTACTTTCTAGGTCCCCCAGTGTGGAGTGATGTTCAGTGTTTGTGTTTCTTGGTACTTTCTTATTTATTTTTGAGACAGGACCTTGCTGGCCTAGAACTCACTTCGTAGCTCAGACTGGCCTTGAATTCGTGGTTGTTGCTCATTATCACTGAAGAAGGCCAAGGTGTAGGACTGATCTGTGAGTGGCCATTAAACTTTATCCCTGATGTGAAGGAAAAAAATCAAAATCTATTTCCCTGAAAAGGAGGAAACAAACCATTCAGCAATAAGTATTGGCAAACATCATCTTTGGGGACGAGATACTATTTTGAGGTCAGTAAGACTATAATGCTTTTTTTTTTTTTTTTGAGACAGGGTTTCTCTGTGGCTTTGGAGCCTGGAACTAGCTCTTGTAGACCAGGCTGGTCTCGAACTCACAGAGATCCGCTTGCCTTTGCCTCCCGAGTGCTGGGATTAAAGGCCTGCGCCACCACCGCCCGGCAATATAATGCTCTTGCTATGTTTTAATCATGCCCTGCTGATACCGGTTACCTGAAAGTGTAAAACTTGTTCTTGAAGGATATAAGAGCTGATGGGTAAGTCAGGTGTGGCTTGCAGCTCCTTGTCAGAGCCTTTGATATTTGGGTTTCCTGTGAAGCAGGGTTTTTGGTGAACTTAACTAATTGTCTTTTTGTTTCCTTTTCAGTTAACTCTTCTACGTACACTATCTACATGGGGAAGGATAAATACGAAAGTAAGTTTTCAAAAGCATTTGATTTTGAAATTGCAGGCAGGTGAGTGCTGTTTGTTGCGTTTATGGTTTTTGTTATTAATTTCTTTCATTCCTGTTGGAAATTATACCTGACGAACAAGAATTGGCCATGTTTTTGAGTACAGTGTTTTGAGTCCAAACACACCTTGTGAGGTGAGCCAATTGGAACCCCTAGCATATCTGTCACCTCAAACATTGATCATTCCTTGTCGGTTAGAGAATTCAACATCCTGTCTTCTAGCTGCTTTGGCATAGACTTTGGTAACTGTGTTTACTCTGCCACCGAGTAGCAGATGCGTTTCTATCTGATTATGGTTTTACGGGTTAGCCGGCCTCTCCCCATAGCTTTCTCCTCTGCTTGTCTTACTCCACTGGGTCTGGTGTGCAGCTTAGTTGTAGTTCGTGTGCCTTATATGACTGTAATCCCAGCGTTATAGGCGATGGTGGAACTGAGGGCCTCGTGAACACTAATGGCAAATACTGCAACTAAGTTACATGCCAGACCCAGTTGAACAATTCTTTTTTCCCTTGAGACAAGCTTGCACTCTATAGCTCAGGTTGGCTTAGAACTCATAGCAACCCTCCTGCTTCAGCCCCTCGTGTGCTGAGCGTCTGCGTGTGAACCACTGTGGCTAGCTAAGTTGACCTAAGTGGAGAGAGCACAGAGTTTGCTTACAGTGTGGAGGTGAGGAAGGCAGAACCTCAGAGGAACTGGAGAGGGTATCATTCCTTGAGATGGGAAAACAGCTGCCTTCCTCCTGGAGTAGGGGTTCATAGAGGGTTCAGACAAGACAGCTGTGAAGTCGTACCAGCATCAGCTCCTTAGCAAACGCGCTGTGGTTGTGCAACCTCTTTGGCTCTGAGATTTCTTAGATATGAGACGCTCATGGACTGTAGCTACCGCACAAGGTTGTCAAGGTTAGGGGAAGGGCCGTGAGGAGTGCCTAACCCATGTGAGCACTTGTTAGCTGGTAGAGAGACTTCTGAAGCTTCTTCAGCTCCCAGATGCCACTCCCCACCGCGCTTCTCTAGGAACACCGTCCCTGGGGCTGGGTGCCACTACCTCAGTAAGTCTGGAGAGCTGACTGGTCGGTCGCACTGTTATAGGTGTTTTAAACTTTTGGTACTCCTTGTCTGTTTTTCCCATTTCTTACAAGAACTGTCGGTGCATAGTCAGGTGCAGTTTGACATGGACAGCAGACAGTTTGTGTGCATTAAAAGAGGCACACATACCATTCTTCAGTAAGAGATATTTGCCACTAATTTTCATTATTAAACAAGATCAAAAAATGGTTGCCATAAAGAAGAGCTGGTAAGATTAAAAGACTGTATCACAGGCTAGAGAAATGGCTCAGAGGTTAAGAGCACTGGCTGCTTCCAGAGGACCTGAGTTCAATTCCCAGCAACCACAAGGGGGCTCACAACCATCTATAATGAGATCTGGTGCCTTCTTCTGGTGTGTGTATACATAATAAAGAAATCTTTAAGAAAAAGTGTATCATTATGAAGAGAGAAACAACAGATTAAAAACAAAATAAAATAACACATTTTGAAGCAATTTTTCATTGTAATAAATTTATGGCTTTGACTAAGATGTGACCTAATGGTGAAGTCATCCATACTACGTGAATACTTCAGTCTGATTATTTTCACTTGTCCCTCAGCATCCTCCTGGTCTCGTGAAGGAAAGGGTGCTGTCTGTCTCCCTGTTCTACAGTGAACAGTGAGCCACCACTATAGAGCCATCGTTACTTAGAGTGCATAGGAAAGGGTGCTGTCTGTCTCCCTGTTCTGCAATGAACAGTGAGCCACCACTATAGAGCCATCGTTACTTAGAGTGCATAGGAAAGGGTGCTGTCTGTCTCCCTGTTCTGCAGTGAACAGTGAGCCACCACTATAGAGCCATCGTTACTTAGAGTGCATAGGAAAGCAAGTTGCTGCCAAGTGTGGTTTTCTTTCTGTTGTGCGAAGTTTAACTCTTTTTAGTTTTGTGCGGAGCACCACCCACCTCTCAAATAAATCCCACAAGGAGGCTTATTCTTTGATATGAATGCCCAGCCTTAGCTTGACTTGTTTCTTGCCAGCTTCTTTTAACTTAAATTATCCTGACTACCTTTTGCCTCTGGGCTTTTTCCTTTTCTTAGTTCTGTATGTCTTACTTTTTTTTTTTTTTACTGTGTGGTTGGCTGGGTGACTGGCCCCTGACATCCTCTTCTCCTTGTTCCTCCTTTCCTTGTTTCTCATTCTGTTTATTCTCTCTGCCTTCAGCCTTCCCGTCTATCCTTACTCCTGTCTCACTATTGGTCGCTCAGCACTTTATTAGACCATCAGGTGTTTTAGACAGGTAAAGAATCACAGCTTCACAGAGTTAAACAGATGCAGCATAAACAACAGTCACACACCTTAAAATAAGATTCCCCAACATCTTTCTACTACATCAGAGGTGGAGCCTGAGACTATGGCTCTATAGTGGGAAGCACCTATAACCCAGCTGCTGCGTGAGTGATGCAGGTTTTGCACTGTATAACTGGGGTGCAGGGGGCAAGGCATTCCCACCTGTCTCTCTCCTCCTTTTGTGGTTGTCTTCTCTTCACTGAGGGCTTATGTGTGTGCGGCCTCATTCCAACCTGTGGGAGGAAGACATTGGTAGGGCTTTAGCTCTATTCAGGTGTACACACACACACAGACATATACCAAAGCATGTATATTTTGTTGTGAAGCTAAAACTACTCTGAAATGTAGGGCACGTTTTAAAGTGTGGACAAAATGCAGTCATTTCTAGCACATGCTGTGGAAGGGATGGTGAACAGGGCTTGAGGCACCGAGCTGAGAAAGGTCTTGTATTTGTAGTAGAATTGATGCCTAGAGACACACACCTTGATGAGCATCCATCTCCACAGCCCTTAATCTGGATGTCTAGAGCCCTCTCGTGTTTTGTGTTATTGTGTATGTATAGAATATTTGCTCATCAGGAAACTTTGGAGGTATCAGCCCTTCCAGTTTATCCCAATAAGAAAGGGAGCTGTGTTTGAAAGCTCCTATTGGGGATATTCCTAGTACCTCCCATTTATTTCTCGTAGCCCTGCCGTTTCTAAGTAAGCAGTGGATAAAACAGGAGTGGAATTTTTAAGACAGGTATTTTCTCTTCATAGCCAGCAGGTGGCCTCAGCCATACATAGAACAGTTAGAAATGTTTTGCTACTAATATTTTCCCTTACTTCAGCTATTTGCCCAGCTTCCCACTTACATAGTAAATTCCTGATGTCTGCAGAAACCTCCTGGTCTCTACTATTGCCAAGTGCCCACTTCTATGAGTTATCTATATCTTAGCCAGTAGTAGGCTATCCTTTCTTAAATACACCTAAAATCTTCACATAGGAATCACATGTTTTCCTTGAAGTTCTAACCAGTACTTACCTGCCACATGTACAGTTTAAATATCAGCTAACATTATTATTATTATTATTATTGGTTTTTTGAGACAGGGTTTCTCTGTGGCTTTGGAGCCTATTCTGGAACTTGCTCTTGTAGACCAGGCTGGCCTCGAACTCATAGAGATCCACCTGCCTCTGCCTCCCGAGTGCTGGGATTAAAGGCGTGCGCCACTGCCGCCCTGCTATAATTCTTATAATAACAAAAAATCAGGTCCTCACCTCTAATAGCTCTTTCATCATGTTCCCAAAACTCTTCCTTGTAACAAGTCTTTCTCTGTCCAGCCATATCCCAAATAATGGCACGGAGACTTATTAATTATGAAAGCCCAGCCTATTTCTTAGGCTTGTTTCTTTTTTTTTTTTATTTATTTATTTATTTATTTATTTATTTATTTATTTATTTATTTATTTATTTATTTATTATGTATACAGTATTCTCAGTATTCTGTCTGCATGTATGCCTGCAGGCCAGAAGAGGGCACCAGATCTCATTACAGATGGTTGTGAGCCACTATGTGGTTGCTGGGAATTGAACTCAGGACCTTTGGAAGAGCAGGCAGTGCTCGTAACCACTGAGCCATCTCTCCAGCCCCGTTAGGCTTGTTTCTAACTCGCTCTTATAACTTAAATTAACCCATTTCTATTAAGCTTTCTTTTACCATATGGCTTTTTACTTTTCTTGTATTCTGTATGTCCAACTCCCTCCATGTCTCATTGGCATCTTCTCTGTGCCTCAGTTATCTCCTCCTACTTCCTCTCTCTGCCCAGAAGTCCTGCCTTTACCTCCTGCCTAGCTATTGGCTATTCAGCTCTTTATTAAACCGATCACAGCAATATCTTTACACACTGTAAATATCCCACAAAACTCACTTCCTCCCAGAACAGTTCCTTTTCACGCTTTCATCTCCTTTCTCTGCTAGTTAATTTCCAGATATGGTTTTTATTTTCTTCTTAGGCATATTTTGTTCATAATAGTCTTAAGTATACAATTGAAGGTTTTTGGTTCTTTTCGTTGAGTGTTCTAAGACAGGGCGTTACAAGGTCTTACTAAGCTGACTTGATCTAGCCTTGTAGTCCAAGCTGTTCTCAAACTCACCATCCTTTCTCAGCTTCTCATGTGTGTGCAGGCACACCCTACTGAATTTTCGAGGTTTTTGTCTGTCTGTTCTTTTGAGACACGTTCCAGGCTGGTCTTATGTGGCCAGGGATGACCTGAACCTTGATGTTCTTGTCTCTCCTTCCCAATTGCTGGGATCACAGGCTGTGTGAACCACATTTGGCTTCTGTGGTGTTGGGGATCAAACCTAGGGCTTCGTGAACATTAGGCAAGCAATGCAGCCACTGAACTCTAGTCCCAGACCACGAAGATGATGGTGGTGGTGTAACCCATTATTTTAAAGTTTGAACAAAATCATATTAGCGTTTAAGCATTATAGTCAGTCAGAATTACCTAACTTCCCAGCTGCTGAAGTTTTTTCTAGTATTTGTTTCATTCAAGGGAAACGTCCTTGGGCTTTGAGTTGGAAGTGTGACAGAAGCCACGCAGTGTAGATCTCCTGCCTGAAAGCCGCCCTCTTTCCAGGCTTTCCCCTTTGAGGAGGAGGAGAAAGTGAAGGGGGGGATGTTCTGCTTTTCCCTTCCCAACAGTAAAAATCCCAGATATTTCCACTTAACAGTTTTTCTTAATTTCTTTTTCCATCCTCTTGTGTCTTACTGTAGATGAAGATCTGATAAAGTATGGCTGGCCTGAAGATGTTTGGTAAGTTGCTTCATTTAGGTTATCATTTAGAATTTTAGACTTAACCATCTACCTGCCTCCTTTAATTAAAACACCTCCTACGTGGTGTTTTGTTTCTAGCGTTCATGAGTAAATAGCTGTGGTTTCCCTCAGTGTTCCACCCCATGACCCAAGAGAAACGTGTGGGCTCCTAATGCAGTTTTTTTAGCCACTTTCTTTTCCATGGCCATTTATTCTGACCGTCATATTCTCTTTCCTGGAACCTGGTCTCAACCATTTGAGTATCGTTCTCCCTGGAGATAAGTTCTCAGGCCCTGTTTACTTGGCTGTAGTTGTTGTTGTTGTTTGTTTGTTTGTTTGTTTTGTTCCTTAACTCTTTGGTCTTTGGGGGCCCACCACCCAGCTTCCGAATAAATACATGGAGACTTGTGAATGCTTGGCCTTAGCTTGGCTTGTTTCTAGCCAACTTTTCTTAAATTATCCTGTCTGTCTTATGCCTCTGGGCTTTTGCCTTTCTGTATCCTACTTGTCTTTCTTCCTTCTTTCTCCATGGACTGTGTGGCTGGCCCCTGGCGTCCTCTTCTCCTTCTCTCGCTCTTCCCTCTTCCTCATTCTTTTTATTCTCGCTGCCTGGCAGCCCTGCCTGCCCTTAATCTTGCCTTGCTATGGGCCATTCAGCTCTTTATTAGACCAATCAGGTGTTATAGGCAGTCAAAGTAGCACAGCTTCACAGAGTTAAGCAAATACAACATAAAAGAATGCAACACATCTTTGCATCATTAAACAAATATTCCACAGCATAAATTAATGTAACACATTTTAAAATAATATCCCACAACACTTAGTGCACATTTCTCAAGCGTATAACTCTGCCAAATATTGTCAAGTGTCAATACATTTAATTTCTCAACATTTATGAAGTATTACTATCATGCCTATGTTACAGATGAGGAACAGAACTGGTCTGCACTGGCGTAGCCCAGGATCTCACAGGCCCAGCTCAATTTCCAAATCATTGATTTGCCCTCTCCTTAGGGCTTCAGTTCGCTGCGCCCCCCTACTCCCACCCCAGGCCCATTGCTGTAACTCTACAGATCTCTCTTCTCCAGCTGTGGGCTGGAGAACTCCCCCTTATCTCCCTGGAGTGCTATGAGGTTAGATGGCCACTTTTCAGAAGCGCCCGTTCAGTTTCTAGTGAGGTGTGCAGCATTGGGCACTTAACAGGGAAGTATTGTATGGAGAGTAACTCAAGCTCCACTTGCTCCCCCTTACCTGCGTCTTAGAAGCCCCCAAGTATCTGCAGGGGCCTCCCCAAAGGACCTCGTGGACTTCTACCTCCTTGGTTATAAAGAGCTCTAGTTTGTGACCCCAGTGGGTTCACCTGTCATTCTAAAGTCCACACTGAGAACAGGACATAGCCGCCACATGAGGAAGGTTAAAGCCTTATAAAAACAAAAGCTGTTCCAGCCCAGTGTCCTAGCTTCTCCACTCAAATGCACCATCAGATTAGACCCTGCGTACGGCAGCTTTATGCAGGGGCAGATTGTACTGCTCACAATTTCTGGACTTTGGCTTTCCTTCAGAAGGCCCTGTGTCTTCACCTGCTTCGTGAACTGCTGAGGTCATTGGTGCTGGCACATAATGAGAGTTGTACATCTACTGACTTCCCACTCGACTCGCTTGCTGCCGTCCTAGAAACACCCCCTGGCAGCTTCCTCATGGGGACTGCTTCCTACTGTCTCTCCTCTGCGAGGCTATCATCCCCAGCTGCAGTAGTTCCCTTGGATGCTGGGCTCTCTGATGCACTGTCTGTGTCTGTTAGGCAGTTACCTGCTATACTTTTTGCCCCTTTGTCTTTTCAAGCTAGAGTTTGACTATTTCAGGCTTTCCTGGAACCCAGGCTGCCTTTGAAAACACAGAAATTTCTTCTCTCAGTTTTCCAGGTGTTAGAATTATAGGTACCATGTTCATCGATGCTGTACATTAGCATACAGATTTGAGGATAGCTGCCTATGTAGGAAAGGTTACATATTAAGATACATCTTGAAAGACAGTTTACCATAACTTTTAAACTTTTTTTTAAAATTAAACAGGTATAAAATAAGTTTCTAATTTAAAACCCACACTAGTAAATTGCAGCTTGAGGTTTTTTTTTTAATCTTGAGACTCACCAGGCTTATATCGACAGATACCTAGAGATCCCTTTTGGCACCTTTAATAGTCTAGAGATTAATGACCACAGTTCAGCATGATTGACTTTTATTTCCAGAAGTTATTTGAGAACTCAGGGCTGCTGGAGTAGCCCTGAACCTCGGGCCCTGTTCCAGTTCCTGTGCTCTCAGTCCTGACAATCTGCCAGGGATTGTCCCAGACAAAAAAGTGGCCCTGAGCTCTTCTGCGTTCAAATGTTAACCTGATATTCAGTTAACCTGAAGCTGCCTTGGGGGATTCACCTGTGGCAGCAGCTGAGTCTATCTGGTAAACCTTCTGAGGTTCCTTTAAGCAAAGACTCTTCTAGGCATTAAATGAGATTAGAAATAAATCAGTTTTTAAGTGAGGAAAAGAGAGATGTGTGTCTTTGCTACCTCCAGACTGTGCATTATTTGCATACCGTCCCTTCAAAGAAACTGAGCCGCTCCCTCCCTGTGCCTCTGCACCCTCAAGTAACTGTTCCTTTATCGAAAATTCTAGTCTCTGAGTTAGTGAAGGGGATCAAGATGAGCAGGGATGGGAATATAACAAGGACAAGAGGCTAAAAGTGGGCATAGTTTAAACTTCAAGTGGGCATTTTTAAGAACACTAGAAAGACTTAGCAAACACAGCAAGTTTGCTCTGAATTACTTCACACCCTGTATTTCTATTGGTCTCTGCCCTTTGTAGCTATGTACTGGTAAATGTAAGCCTGAAGTTGGTATGTACTAGCTGTGAAGAGACACTGTAACCGCAGAACTCTTATAAAGAAAGCGTGTAGTTGGGACCTTACTTACAGTCTCAGAGGCTTAGTCCATCGTCATCAGAGTGGAGAGTATGGTGGCACTAGAGCAGCAGCTGAGAGCATCAGGCAGAAAGAGAAAGACTGGGGCTGGCATGAGCTTTTGAAACCTCAGAGCCCACCCCACTGACATACCCACCACACTTCCCTAATCCTTTCAAAGAATTCCACTCCCTGGTGACTAAGTATTCAAATATATGAGCCCATGGGGGCCATTCTTACTCAAACCACCATTCTAGCCATGACACTCTTATGAGTGCTTCAATATAACTATATATATTGAAGTATTTTGATATTTCTATTGACAGCATTCCATATAGGAGACCTTGAAGAAAAAGAATCTGCTATAGCTACTACTGCTAGTGGAAGGGCTGTCACTAAAGAAGCAGAAGTCAGAGTGGCAGGTGTTCCTTCTCAGCTGAGGTCAGTTCACAGCGTGATATTTTCCTTAAGGTTCTGAGAGCAGGGACTGCAGAGACGGCTCAGAGGTTAAGAGTCCTGGTTGCTCTAACAGAGGTCCTGAGTTCAATTCCTGGCAACCACATGGTGGCTCACAACGACCTATGAGTTCCGGTGCCCTCTTCTAGCATGTAGGCACATGGAGGCAGAACACTGTTTACATAATAAATAAATATTTTTTTAAAAAGATTCTTAGAGGAGAATGAAATATACAAAATTTCTAGATTTATAAAAGGGATTTTTCTGGGTAGAAAAACGCCCAAATAAAGGTGATAATATGAATTTTGCATGGGAACGTAAAACAATAAATGAACAGTTTGGAAAAACATGAATCAAATATTACATAATGTCCATTTCTGGCTATCAGTAAAGACTAAGAAACAACATAGATCATTTGCCTGAAGTCTGAATATTGTTCTGTATCCAGAACCAATAACAAGATATTTTGCTTCTTTGAGGACATTAGAAACAACATAATCTTAGCCTTCATACTGAATCGTACTTGTCTACATCCTGTACCAAGTGTGAATGTATGACCCTGTTAACACCTAGAATAGATGTCGAGAACAAAAATGCCTGGAGAAGTCTGTAGGCGGTGCAATAAGGCCTCCTTAGGGTTTTGTTTCTTTGTTTTGAGACAGGGTTTTACTAAGTAGTCCAGGCTGACTCTAAACTTATGATACTCCTGTCTGCTGGAAATAGAGCTTTGCCAATATGCTCAGCTTCCATAGGCTTCCTTAAACCTTGTTAGGGACAGCTCCAGCTAAAGTTAACAGTCACCGTGTCAGGCGTGTGTAGGAAGGGCTGTCACTAATAAAGAGCTGTCACTAAACAAGCAGAAGTTAAGAGTAGCAGGTGTTCCTTCTCAGCTGAGTTCAGTTCATTGTTTGATGCTTGAATTCTAGGCCCATCTCTGCATGTCATAGTGAGTCAACTTCATTTGATGACTTATAAGCATGAAAAATGTCACATCAGTTTTAATAGATTGCATTAAATTGATGGATAATAAGAACCCTGTCTTAGTTAGGGTTACTATTGCTGCGATAAAACACCTTGACCAAAACCAAGGTGTTTTATCCTTCCTTGGGGAGGAAAGGGTTCATTTCACTCCCAGTTCCATGTAACATTCATCATCAAAAGCAGTAAGAACAGGAACTCACACAGGGCAAGAGCCTGGAGGTAGGAGCTGATGCAGAGGCCATGGTGGGGGGAGTGCTTACTGGTGTGTTTCCCATGATGTCAGCCTGCTTTCTTAGAGAATCCACGACTACCAGTCCAGGGGTAACCCCACTCACAATGGGCTAGGTAACTCAAACTCCCACTAACATGTAGCTCTACACAGAATCCCCCACATCCATCACTAATAGGTTTGCCTACAGCCCCATCTTAGGGATCCCTCCTTTGATGATGTCTCTAGTTGCTGTCAAGTTGACATAAAACTACCTAGTACAAACCCTAAAGAAAAGTGACTTTAATATGCTGTGGAGTTATGTCCCACCTCATTCCCAACACTTAGGAGGCAGAGGCAAGAGGATCTCTGTAAGTAAAATGCTATTCCGTCTACATAGCAAGTACCAGACCAGCCAGGTGTTGACTGAGGTTTCTGTCCCACCAGGTCCCATAGCCGTTTAGTCCTAAATAAACACACAGAGGTCTCCATTAATCATAAACTGGTTGGCCTAGTAGCTCAGGCTTCTTATTAACTCTTATAACTTATATTAGCCCATAATTCTTGTCTGTGTTAGCCACGTGGCTTGGTGCCTTTTTAGGCGAGGCAGTCACATCTTGCTTGCTCTATGTCTGGCTTCCTCTGTGACGCTGCAGACTAACTCTTTCCTCTCTTAGAATTCTCCTGTTCTCATTGCCCTGCCTCTACTTCCTGCCTGGTTGTCCCACCTATACTTCCTACCTGGCTACTGGCCAATGAGCATTTTATTAAAAATAATACAAGTGATAGGGTAAAAGACCATTGTCCTCCAGCAGCCAGAGTTATGTAGTGAGGCCCTATGCCAAGAAAGAAGCAGTGCTGTGGAACATCCTGAATGATTTTAGGACAGCGCCAGTGCTTTAGAGACCATGTCCACCCAGGGATGTGCATTGATGCCATTGTCTGTGAATGGGGCTTGGTGGGAGGATTGGAAGAATTCTAAGTCTGATCCATTTAATGATGTAGTCTGCTTAGTGAGCTGACTTTTCAAAATCTGAACTTGATCCTTGTTTTTGGTTGTTTTGCCGTTGTTGTAAACTTGAAGGTATCAGAAACCATATTCTCCTCTTCTCCAGACTACAGCCCTGCAAAGCTTCCAGGTCAGCAACAGTGAAGTTTCACTGACTTCTTCCATCCTTTCTCATTGAAATTTTTTTTTTCCCCTTGGCCTGTGCTTTAGTCAGGGGCAGCCAAATCTTAATTCTTCCGTGAAGCCTTTGGTCACTGATAGCTCTCTTTGTCACTTGAAGCTTCATTCCTCCCAGGATGTTTTCATATTTACTATCTGACTCATCTTGGCCTGGAGCCATGCCAGCTGCACAGCTCTCGGGTTCCTCTTGCCTCTCTAGGTCGCTGGCCAGCCCTTTGGAGATGGTGACAGTTTTATAATAAGTCCCAGGGAATACTTCCTTGGAATGGGATGGTTTTGATGCA
The DNA here is from genome assembly GCA_004026605.1 of Ondatra zibethicus. NCBI lineage: Eukaryota > Metazoa > Chordata > Mammalia > Rodentia > Cricetidae > Ondatra > Ondatra zibethicus. The sequence continues at coordinate 80,593 of PVIU01006854.1, forward strand.
AGTGGCTGAGGACATGGTTGTTTTGCTAAAAGTGGTTTCCTTCCTTGCAGGTTTCATGTGGACAAACTCTCTTCGGCTCATGTATACCTTCGATTGCAAAAGGTAAGTGAATGTAAACATGAATTCATGACTTTCTCTTTAGTGATGAGCACCATATATTCTTTTTGTGTGATTACGTTGCTTAAAGTATAAAAATGTTCAAAGTCATAAAGATTAGTGTCTTTCTCCTACCCAGAAAATAGTTATGGAAACTTCTGAATGATTTCCCAGGTGGAGCCCTGGCTTGTCTAGCCAGTTCAATGTAGATCGTCTGTAGATCTTTGCTTCCTCTCCCTTTCAGTTCAGTTGGTGTTGGCATACTATTTCCATTTCCATATTTCCTCACACAGCCCATCTGACTCACCGAGGGCAGCTCTTCCCCAGTTACCAGAGTGTCTTTGGACAGTCTGAAACCATATGGTGGTAATACAGGAGCGAAGACGTCACGTGCCCTGATAACAACACCACTATTTTTTTTAATCTGCCTTTATCCATGTATTTTCGATAGTTAAATTACATGTGCTTATTGTAAGTTACTAAGGTTATGTGACTTCCCTGTTGCTAGCCTCTCACATCACATGTTAGAGTCTCAAAACCATCAGGCCAGCCTCACCTACTGCTGTCAATTGAACTCTGAACTTTATTTGAGCAGTTTCTCCATTGATGTCCCTTTTCCAGAAACCATTATAAGGTACCAAATGCATTCACTTGTCCCCTCTGCCCTGATTTCCATGACGGTGTCCCTTGCTTTTTGTGACCTTGCCAGTACACTCACTGATCTTACAGAATGTCTATCCAGCTATATGTGTCTTAATTTTTCTCATGACTGGATAGAGGTTATAGACTTGAGGGGAAGAAAAGCACAGAGGGGAGGGGGCCTCTCATTCATCATGTCTGACTTATACTGGTGCCACGAACCTGGACTGCCTGGCCAGGGCTGTGCTTGCCAGCTTTCTCCACCATGGCACTGCCTTTCCAGACTTGGTTGCTACAAATCAAGTTGGGGTTCAGCTTCCACTTAGGCAGGGGCAGGGCTTAGTGCTGCTTTTATGGGTAGGGTCCATTTTATCATTTCGGGTTCATGCAGAAGGGGATTTGTTTCTTTCTACTTTATTTGCATCAGCAAGGACTTGTATTTATTATATGCCTTGGATGCTGTGCTCTGTTGCTCATATTATACTCAGCTCTAGTGAGATGAGATCCCTTTCAGCTTGCCCCTGTGCTCCACTGACGTGCACCCAACCTCTTATTCTTTTAGTTTAATTTAAATTGTATTGATTTTTATTTTGGTTTTGTTTTTATTTTGAAACAAAATCTTATTAGGTAGCCCAGGCTGGCCTCAAACTCAAAGAGATCTGCCTGTCTCTGCTCCTGAGCGCTGGATTCAAAGGCATGTGCCATCACATTTGGCCAAAAAATTTTTTTTAACAAAGTCTTGTTGTTTAGTCCTAGCCAGTCAGGATCCTCCTAGGTAGAGCAGGCTAGCCTTGAACTTGTGATCCCCTTCCTGAATGTTGGGATTACAAGAATACAAGAATACCAGACTATGACTCTAATTCATAACATCCAATAGTTTCTCGGACCTGAGCTGCAGTATCTGGCAGTGTTCCTTGCTCTCAAGTTGTGTGATAGCATGCATGTATTGTGTGTTCAGAACAGAGACTGCAGTGACGTCACTGGGCAGCATGGGCAGTGACACCAGAAATTTGGATATGGATTAATTCGGGGTCATTGTGGGTTTCAGAGCCTTCTACAGTTGCCGGGCTGTGAGATTGCAGGACTGGGAACAATGGACAGTGATGTAATGATTTGGATCTTCTGTCTGTGGTTTCCATTCAAAACATTATTATCGAAAGTTCACTTTAAGCTGTCCATTGCCATTCTTTCTGTTCATCTGTGATGTAGTTAGACTCTGTCTCAGTCTATATCCATAGTATCCCTGATTGATTGCATTACTTTTGAGAGTTGTGATTTGGAAATCATTAGTACGTTGTTCTCTTGTTATTTTTGACTTACTGTAGTGAGCTGATAATAGTGGAATGGTTAATAGGAAAGGTACTTTGTCAGAATTTAGATTTTGTACAGGTTTTCAGCATTATAAATTCTCATTAAAAATGCTTCTTGCCAGGTGTGATGGCACACGCCTTTAATCCCAGCACTTGGGAGGCAAAGGCAGGAGGATCTCTGTGAGTTCAAGACCATCCTGATCTATAGAGCAAGTTCCAGGACAACCAGGGCTGTTATACAGAGAAACCCTGTCTCAGGGGGGAGGGGTGCTTCTTCTCTGTTTTTAGAGACAGTCGCACTGTGTTGATCATGGGTTCAGAAGGACTTCCCGCAGCAGCTGTCTGAGTAGCTGGGACTGTAGGCAGGCAACCACAGCACCTAACTGTGGCCTTTTCTTTCGAGTCAGGGTCTCAGTATGTGACTGGTCCGGAACTTGCTATGTAGAACATCCTGGAATCCTGGCTCTGCAGCACATAACTGCCTACCTCCTCCTGTATAAAAGGGACCAGCTGCTTCCCTAATCAGGTCATTGTGAAGGTTAAGAGCTGGCATACCTTAAAGCAAGCTTTTCAGAGTAGCATCTGGCAGGTACTAAGCACTGTGTCCTTCATCGTGGGGTTTGCTTGTTTTGTTTTTCTAGACAGGGTTCTCTGTGTAGCAGACCTGGCTGTCCACCATGTCCGTGAGCCACCATGCCTGGCCTTCACTGTGTTTTGAATCCGATCCAACTGTGTAAAGATACAGATTCTCAGTAGTGTTCTCTACTAGACTCTTCTATTTTGAAACCCACAGAAAAGCCACAACTCATTGGAGTTTGTTTAGCTCACTAGTGTAAGTGGATCAAAGCAAGATCGTGGTCTTTACACTCACGTGTTCTTAGACACGGTTGTGAGCTCTTCATTGCTGCTGCTGTGGCTGCCGCCCCAGCTGCTTATCTTACAGTGGGAGCAGCACAGTAGGGAGCAGGAGGGTGCTGCTGTAGGAGAAGTCCTGGACATGCCCTGACCTCAAGGACCAAGATACTGTGTGTGCACCAAGGTTCGTAGCCAGATTTTAAAGTTGCCTCAAAGCCTGGGGTCACCTCCCAGCTCATTCACTGAACATGAAGAACCTTGGCCTAGTACTGTGGGAGTGAGTATATGGTGGGCACTCAGCAAGTGGTAGCTACTGACTGACTGTTTCTTAACCATCTTGACTGATTTAGTGTGGAGTTGTCACCTCTTAGTTTTGCCACTGCCACTCAATTGCGCTTCGTGTAATGACTGTTGTTCTTGATGACAGCACTGTGTTAAAGAGGTATAAATTCAGAGCCCTCTGCTTAGATGGCCTGAGAAATACACAGGATGGACCATGCCTTCAAGTAGTAACACATTCAGATTTGTCAGCATTTAAGAAACTCTTCGTGTACATAATTTTAAATGTAGCTGGGAATGTAATTTAGTGATAGAATACTTGCCTAGCATATAGAAGGAAGGCTCTGGGTTCACCTCTCAGACACCACAGCATACACACACCCATGTGCACACCACGCACACACACGCACACACACCACACACACACACACACACACACACACACACACACACACCTGGAAATTATGGAAGTTTGAAGCACAGCAGTGAGATAAATTTATTTCAGCACTGAGTTCTATGTAGCATTTGTCGTCTGACGGCTGTTTCTGTAATCCCATGCCTAGTAGAACCTGATTCTAAACTGATTTTCTCCAATGTCTTTGGTTTTTTTTTGGAAATAGCTTTACTTACTCAGATCTTTGATTGATAGCAATTTCTGTAGAGAAAGTGGCATCTCTGTCATTTCTCCCTTGTGGTGGTAAATAGTGGGGATCCAACACACGAACTCACCCTGATTTTGGCTAGGGGGAAGATGGTCTGTGAGATGTTTGGGATCCAGAACTCCAAGGTATCTCTTTCAAAGGACGGTTATAGAGACCTCAGGCAGGGAGACTTTTAGATGCCGAATGGGCACCATTTCTCCACATGCTTTCCAGAGAAGAACGAGGACAAAAGCTCCTGGGCCATAACTGCAGTTAATCTGCAGCATGGTTTTTAAAAGGTGTAAAGTGTAGTTTTCCATGTTAGTGCCTTCTCTTAGTTCAGGTAGCATCCTGTGTGGGCATAGTAAATTCACTTCATCTTTCAGTGTTCTGTAACCGACCTGAAGAGCCCCTGCTTGCTGTAAGCCCATGTCCCGCAGGTAAGACAGCAGATGCTATGAGTGTCCCAGAGACTATCAGTAACCAAAGAGGACTGTTCGGTTTATTTTATGTTGCAGGGAGAGAAGATAGAAGACATTCCAAAGGAGGTTCTCATGGACTGCGCCCACCTTGTGAAGGCCAATAGCATTCAAGGTCAGTTTTCCTAGGAGTGTTTTCTGAGTCAGCATGCACTTTTTCTGTGTCTGGAATGAAGTCCATTTTAAAAAGCGTGCTGTTGACTTTGGCATGCATATGAGGACCCCAGAAGAGAAGGCTGAGGAGGGGGCAGTTCTGCTGCTTGTCAGGGGACTAGCAGCTCATCTCCCACTCCTCTAAGTCCCACTGTCCCTCTGAGTCTTGGCACTTGTGAATCTTTCCCTTCCCAGAATAGAAAGTCTCGTGGCTCTGCTGAAGGCTTGTGGCAGCAGTGCCATGCTGATAGCTAAGGAGGTGTGTCTCATGGCTCTGCCGTCAATGTTGCTGTCTGCTGCCATCATTTGCCATAAGATCTTAAAATTAGAGGGATTTGTTTCATTTTTCTTTTTAAAAATTTAAATATAATTTTATGTGTATGGTGTTTTGTTTCCATGTGTATCTCTATGCCACGTGAATGTCTGGTGCCCTAGGAGACCCAGAAGAAAGTGTCAGATCACCTGGAACTGGGGTTACAGACAATTGTAGCCACCATGTGGGTGTTGGGAATTGAACCCGGGTCCTCTAGAAGAGTATCTAGTGTTCTTAACTACTAAGCCATCTCTCCAGCCCCTTGTTTGGGTGTTTTGAGCCAGGATCTTGCAATGTCGCCTAAGCTAGTGTGGACTCACTGTGTAACCCACACTGGCCTGAACCTCACAATTTTCCTGTTTTGGTTTCCTGAGTACTAGATATAGGTGTGTGTGACTACACCAAGCTTAGAGCTAGAGACTTTAAACCATGTCTTTTCTTTTTCCCTTTTCTTTCATGCTTTATCCTTCCTTTAAGTTGTGATGGTCTGGGTGGTCCTTGAGTGTTTTCTTTCAGAAGCTCTCTGGGTGAGCCAGTGTGCAGTGTGGGCTGGGAACAATTGCCCTATGTGTTTTAGGCAGTAGTTAAAATACTGGGCTTGGTGCCTACTCAATCCTACTAGATAAGATTTAATCTGAAAGAAAGGTCTAAGATGGGATAGCAGTTATGAAGGGGTTTGAGAGGTGTTGGTCTGAATGACTGAGATTTTAGGGTAGGATATAGACCTGGCCAGAGAGAGAGAAGTGCTTATAAATGAAGGTGGAAGATGATCCAGAGCAAACACAGCTGATAACAGGCGCTGGGGGTCCATGATTGCATGATGAGAGCTTGGCAGCCTTCCTCCATGCAGACTGGTGTCCTCAGTCTCAACTCAGGCAGCCTTAATAACAAACTACGAGTGTATATGAAGAAGCTTAAAATTCGCCTTTTGGAGCCACCAGTTTCTAACTCCATAAATCAACAGGCTGTTATGAGTGAGGGTGTTCTGTTTTATGAGGAGACTAGATTATCTTAGATCTTCATTTACTGAAGTGAGCATTGAAACAAGCAAACTCTTCTGTGTTCCAGCTTCTTGCACACTGCCTTGTTCTCCCCTGTGCCCCTGACTCGCCAATGAGCCTTGGTTCAAAGAGCTCTTGACCCCTTATTCTCAGCTTTGTTTCTTTCTTTTTTAAAAAAATAATTTAGTTAACTTTATTTTATGTGGATTGGTGTGAAGGTATCAGATCCCCAGAAACTGGAGTTACAGACAGTTGTTAGCTGTCATATGGGTGTTGGGAATTGAACCTGGGTCCTCTGGAAGAACAGCCAGTGCTCTTAACCGCTGAGCCATCTCTCCAGCCCCTGTTTCTTTCTTTTTAATGTCCTTACAGTTTACGAGTTCTAGAGAGAACATGGGGGAGGAATGGTAACATGGGAATTAACTCCCCTTCCTCCCTTAGCCTTCTACAATGATTGCACACATAACAGACTTTGAAGCTGGGCCCCGAGTTCCACTCTTAATCAGTACCAGAGGATGCTGCTGAGGACTGAAGAGAATCGTGAGAGTGCAGGGGACACGCCACTAGCAACTCTGTAGTTGCCAAATTCTTTCCTGTTCAACACCAAGGGAACAGGGATTGAACTTGATGGTTTCTGCTAAATTTTGGTCCATTTTAGGTCAGAATCAGGTTTTGTTTAGGGAAAAGTGCTCCATTGATAACCGAACAAACCTTCCTAAACGTGTTGGTTTCCTCAGTGTCAGATGGGGTCAGAGAGTAATAGGCACCTCTGAACTCATGGAGCTGGTTAGGTATTGCCAGGCTGGCTCTCTGAAATCCCAGGCTGGTTACCCATTACTGCCTCAAAGATTCCTTCAAGAGTCTAGGGAAACTCACTTGGTTCTTTTCTCTTGAAAACTATGCGTATGATGATTTTGTGTTCAATTTTAGGGAGTTCTTGGAAGCCCCTGATGTTAGTTGCTTACCCTTGCTTTTCCCACTGTAATACTTTGGCCTCATGTTTGATTTTGCACTTGTCTTTCGTGCTTTGTGATATCGGAGGTGTCAAAATCTCCGATCTCAAGCCTTGTCTGGGATGGGTGGATGATGTTTTGCTGTGGGTGAGGGCTACATTGCTCAGTTTCATGTTTCCTGCCTGTTGAAGACAGTCTCTCTCGGCAGGCTGCAAGATGAATAACGTTAATGTTGTGTACACGCCTTGGTCTAACCTGAAGAAAACAGCTGACATGGATGTGGGGCAGATAGGCTTTCACAGGCAGAAGGACGTAAGTGTTCACACCACCACAGGGGCGGAGCCTGGCTCCCGGCTGAGTGTGATGTTCCTAAGGGTGTTAAACTGGGTGAGGAAAGCCCAAGACTTGCCCCTCTTAGGTGAGAGAAAAATAATTAAGGCTAAGTACTTTCCCCCTTACCTCCCTCAAAGGTAAAAATTGTGACTGTAGAGAAGAAAGTGAATGAAATCTTGAATCGATTAGAAAAGACCAAATCTGAGAAGTTTCCTGACCTAGCAGCAGAGAAAGAAAGCCGAGACCGTGAAGAGAGGAATGAGAAAAAAGCCCAGATTCAGGAAATGAAAAGGAGAGAGAAAGAAGAAATGAAGAAGAAACGGGAAATGGATGAACTTAGGTATGATGGGGCTGTGGCCTTGCTGTTGGCTGACACAGGTTATCCCCACAGGCTCTGCTCACAGATTTTCCAGGAAGGGTACAGCCCTGGTGGGAGGAGGGCACATTAAAGCTCCGAGTGTTGACTGAGTTGTCCTTCACCGTAAGCCATTGTGAGCCTTCCTCAGAATCCAGTCTGTTCTTGAGAAGGAAAAGGTAAAGGCGTGTGTAGTCTTGCGCAGCTGTGCGTTGTTACAGAGATGTGAAGCTGACTAACTCAAAACCGCTTTCAAATGCCTTTTCTGCCCTTTGAAAGTTGAACGTCATTAATGTGATGGGGCCTGCTTCAGTGCCCTACAGTTGTAGACAGCTGTTAAAATACAGGTTGGCTCCTGAACTCTTAGTGAAGGTGGCCTTGAGAATGCTGACTGTATCAATTTCCTGCTGCTTCTGTAACAAATGGCCCCAAATTTAACTCCTTGAAGAAAAGGACAGACTGAGGAGTTCTGACTAATCCAAACAAGAAGTCAGCAGGCAGTTCCCTTCTGGAGGGCTCTAGAGGAGACTCCGGTTTGCAGAGGCTGCCCACATTCTGTGGCTTGTTGCGCCTTCTTGTGCCTTCTCTGCTTTAAGGATCAGACATAATCACATCATCCCAGGAATCTCTGTCATTTAGAACTGTCCCATCTGCAGTGTGTTCCAGCGCCGTGTGCTTCTAGTGCTGTGTTCTCAGCCCTCCTAGTGCTGAAACCCTTTCAGATAGCACCTATTGCAGTGACCCCAACTATAAAGTTATTTAACTTTATTTATTGTTTATTTCACTCTCTCTTTTTTTCTTCTCCTTTTCTTTATGTAGTGTTGGTCATTGAACAAGGGCTTCATGCACACTCGGCAATTGCTCCATCCCGGAGCTCTGTCTCTGAGGCCCCTTTTGTTTCCCTTTAACGGGAAGCTGTCCTTATAACTTGTAGCCATGGAACTCCTGGGTGTCCGTGGATGTCATTTGTGATATGTGCACCATAGTATCTTCTAGATTTATTTTCAAAGTATCTACAGTAAAAATATTCGTGGAAATGAGGGGGAAATTCTCCATCTTGCAGAGTAAACTCTGTTCTGGAAGTTCAGCCAGTTCTTCCATTTTCACCTAGTCGTAACCAACCTTGTGAGCTGCAGTTGCGTGGCCCCAGTTTCTCTTGTGTTCCATCACAGGCTACAGAAGGCAGAACCTGAGGCAGGGCCACTGTGTCAGAGGATGGTAGCCTGTCAGGGCTTGTTCCACAAACTCAGTCCTTCAGTTTATAAAAGTCCAGCAGCAGACTTTGTACTTTCAACATTTTGTAGACTTGTTTTTGAGCTTTTGAGACACAGGGTCTTACTATCAGCCCAGGGCCTCCAGTGAAGCCTTGGGGTTCCCCGCCCCCCCACCCTGTAATCTATTTTAATACAGTTATCATGCTAGCATCTCTTTAAGTTCTGTCTCTGAATCTTCTAGCCAACAGATCAACTCTGTGCTGCTTACCTGCTTTATTTTAATTTTGTGTTTTATTTGACTTTGTGAATTAACACTTCAAACACTTACGAACATGAAGTCGAGTCTACCTTATAGGCCATGACCAAAAGGCAAAAGCAGTGATCAGGAAAATAGAGTTGGGTAGATAGCATATCCGAGTGGACCATTATGATAAAGGAGCTGGGGTGATTGAAATTGAGGGATGTAAGTTGGGACTTGTGGCTTTGTAAGCGAGGCTGAAGTTCAGGATGAAAGTACAGTGGGAAGTCACGGGCCAGTGTGTCATCAGCTTAAATACATAACGTGGTTTCTAGGCAGCGCTGTCTTCAGCAAGGAGCTTCACGTGTGACTGGACAGCTGTAATTCTTTCTTTTTTTTTTTTTTTTTTTTTTGAGACAGGGTTTCTCTGTAGCTTTTGGAGCCTGTCCTGGAACTAGCTTTTGAAGACCTGGCTGGCTTCGAACTCAGAGAGCCGCCTGCCTCTGCCTCCCGATTGCTGGGATTAAAGGCATGCACCACCACCGCCCGGCTCATCTGTAATTTTGAAACCATTGCCTCTGGTGCAAGACCAGAGTCCGGGTCTTAAATGAGCAAGCAAACCTGAAAAATGGTGCAGTTAGTGACTTGGGAATTAAGCATAGTTCACAGGTGTCATGGGGTGTTTGTGGGGAAGTGGGTCTGTAGTCAGGAGCAACATATAGAAGGCATTAGCACAAAACCTTGGTCAGAGGACGACCAGTCTCTAAGAGGGGACTGCTCCACCACTTCCTTTTTATTGCTCATTACCTTTATTGTTTTGTTTTTGTTTTTGTTTTTTTGAGACAGGTTTCTTAGTAACTATGGAGCCAGTCCTGGAACCTGCTCTGTAAATCAGGCTGGCCTCAAACTCATAGAGATCCACCTGCCTCTACCTCTTGAGTGCTGGGATTAAAGGCGCCACTACTGCCCAGTGCTCATTACCCTTTTAAAAGACTGGAAATTGAACCAAGGGCCTTGTGCTTGCAAACACTCTACCACTGACTGAGCTATATTCCTTTAAAACATTTTTGTCTTGAGACACAGTCTCACCAAGTTGTCCAGGCAGGTCTCAAATTTATGATCCCCTGCCTTAGACTCCATATAGTTGGGATCACAGAAGTACCACCATACCCAAACCCCTACTGCTGTCTACTGTCACTGCTCCATGTGCCGGGACTCTTGTGTTGATTGTAAACTCTGCAGAGCCTTGTGACGTCTTGGACAAGACAACATTTCTCATGTGTAATCAATCATTGTGTCATGAATGAACACATGAAAATGTATTCCCTGGTAGAACAATTCTAGAAGCTAGTATCAGAACCAAGGAGTGTGCCAGACAGCCATTCTGTAGGTTTAGGATCCTTATATGGGAGGCAACAAGATGAAACAGGACCAAGGTCCCAAATATTTGGAATACTAGATTGAGAAGGCTCAAGGAACATGGAGCCAGGCAATGCAGGCCCCCCCTTTTTTTTTGCCTGTTTTGTCTTCCCCCTGAGCATTATGATGTCATAAAAGTCTCAAGCAGAGCTGGAGCAGTGCCTTTGCAGGTAAAAGATTTTGCCCCCCAAAGTTTGATCCTCAAAATTCGTGGTGGATGAAGAGCCATTCTCTGACTCAGCGCACATGCTGCACTTACATGCACACACAAGAAATAATACTTTTGATGTCTCAAGCAAACATGATGAGGCTTTTGAGTGAGTGAGCCAGTTAATTTTTTTGTGACAGTATCTCACTCTGTAGCTCAGCATGACCAGGAATTCACTGCGTACCCTAGGCTGACCTCTCATTTGCGGCAATCTCCTGCCACAGCCTCCTGAGTGTTGGGTTTTGCAGGCATGGCCCAGTTGGTGGCTTGTGATTTAGTAAGAGCTCTTTGCCTGTTCAGTTTATAGAGGGAGCCAGAGGCAGTGTCGGTAGAAGAAGTGATTGGCAGTTGTCCACACCACACTTGGACTGTGGTGGTGACTTGGAGGTAGAGAAGACTCTGCCAGTGAGAGGCAAATTCACTGGTGACGGGATAAGATCCATTTTGATGGTAGCTTGGGTTGAGGACAAAAGCTATGAATGACTCCTGGGTTTTTGGCTTGAAGTGGAATGGACAGTGATGCCATTCTAGGCAATAGGGGAAAAGATTTTGTGTTGGATGTGGACCAAACGTCTGGAAATACCTTTTAGGCATCTAAAAAGGTATTGGGGCAGTTGGGTTAAAAGGAGGGAGCTCCGAGGAAATGTGGCCTTCTGAAAGGCCCTCGTGTGCTGCTTTCATCAGAGTGGGTGGTTTCAATAACTGCCTTCGGCCTTCAGCCAACGTGGTAACCATCTGCGAGATGTGGGTTTTAGGGTGGTAGCCACCCATGAAAATGCTTACTGAGTGATAACCTCACTTTGAATATTTTTTTTCTTCTAGGAGCTACTCATCACTAATGAAAGTTGAGAATATGTCTTCAAATCAAGTATGTTCACATTTCTTGCTCTAATGTGCATTGAAATACTTCACAGAGAGTCTTTAGTAATTGAGTTACTATTATTGCATTTCAGATCGCTTACCATCTAGCACACTGGGGGTAGATTCTGGCAGGCCTTGCCTTCCTTCCCCGTGTTCCTGATGTTTATTTTGTATGGGTCACTGCACGGAAGGAGAGTCTGATGCCTCGCCTGCTGTGAAGGGCAGGCCTATTAGTAATGCACAGTGTGTTAGTCAGCTTTCTCTCACTCTAACACAATACCTGAGATAATCAATTTATGAAGAAAGAAGCTTTATTTTGACTCAGGGTTTTGAAGGGTTTGGGCTGTGGTCAGTTGCCCTGCTGCTTTGATCCCATGTTAAGACAGTACATCCTGGTGGGAAAACATGGGCCGGCAAGCTGTTCACCTTGTGGCAGCTGGGAAGCAAAGAGGGAAAGAGGAAGGGTCCCAGTACCCTATGAAGGGCATGCCTCAGTTACCTGACTTCTCCACACCAGGCAGCACTTCTTAAATGTTCTGGAGAAAAGCCTTCAGCACATGGCCTTTGGGGATCTCTCCAGATCCAGACTGTGCCAGCCCCCTGCAGTCCACTTCCTTGCTCCTTTCTTACTTTAAGACTTTCAAATGTATTTGCATTTATTAATTTCCTCTACTAATGTGGCTATAGATTCCACAGTACAGTTAAACAGAACCAGAATTGCTCCTTTCAATTAAAAATAAATGTACCAAATACAGAGATCATCTGTTTCAGCCTAAATAGCAACACTGATTTTTTTTCCATCCTTGTTTGGACCAGGAATAAGTGTTGACATGTTTCGGGTTTTTTGTTTTGTTTTGTTTTGTTTGAGATGGGGTTTTGTTTCATTGCTCAGGCTGCCATGAAACCCTCCTTAACCCAGCCTGGTCTTAGACTCTCTCTTCCTGCCTCTGCTTCCCAAGTGCTGGGATTACAAGCATGTACCATCATATTTGGCTCAGATCTAAATAATATGGTTTTAAAATGCAGGCTTTAGGTCTGTATTGTCAGGTATGTTAGAGACGAATTGCAAAGGCTATTTAAATGAAAATTACGTTAAAACTTGTGTTCTTTAGTCATACTAGCTTTGTGTGGCCCAGCGGCTACTTATTTCAGCAACAGTGAAGGACCTGCCATTAGTACAGAAAATTCTGCTAAGCGTCTCAGTTTCCCAAGTAAGGTTATCTATTCAAACTCCAAGTTCAGTGCATGAACTGGAATGAGTAGGATTTTAGACATTGTTTATAGCCAGTACCTATCCAGGAATGTGTAAGATCGTATCTTTACTCCCACCTCTGTGAAGGACTAAATTTTTGAGTATCCTTTATGAATCAAGATGTATCTTTATCAATTATTTCTGAGAAATTCTAGACCCGTGTAGTCCAACAGGACCGAGTATGAAGTTAGGAGATTTAAACTGTCACTAGGGTGAACCTACTGCAGGGGGCTATGTTGCTAGGGGGAATGTTGCTCACTACAGAGACATTACCTCATGAGGTTGTTGTAACCTGTAAACAAGGGTGTGTCCGTGAAGACCTTGCTAGACTCTGTCATGACATAGGTAGTCGTCCTTGGTCCTTACTGAGCCCTGAGTTTGTTTAGCCCTCTGAACGTTATTCTTGGCTTTCTTACAACTTAGAGCAGTTTAACATTAGGAGAAGTCTGTGAGAGATTCCAAGTCCAATTCAGTTAAAATTAGTGCTCCATCCAGCCTCTGTTCTGCTGACTAGTATTTATCCAGACTTCCTATTCAGAAGCTTTTCACCAGAAATCTGGCCTGTGTTTCAACCTTGTACATAACAGTCCTGTCACGGTGGATCTTAAAAGCTTCCATGTTCTGGAATTGGAAGCACAGACATGTATGCGCACAGGCATCATCAATCAGCTCTTGGTATCTTTGAGGTACTGGTTTCAAGGCCCTAGGAATACTAAAATCTGAAATCTATAGATGCTCAAAACCCTTATAAAATGGAAGAATATTTTCATGTAACTTAGGTTTTCTCTCCCCGTGTATTTTATCCTGTGTTATTATTTGTACCAGTTGCAATGTAGATGCAAACAGTTATCACAATTTATTGCTTAGGAAATAATGACAAGAAAAAGGCCTGTGCCTATGTTTGTGGGATTCCTAAGTGCTTTCTGTCTGCATTTGGTTGGATTTGCAGACATAGACCCCCACAGATGCAAGGGACCAGTGGTGCATGTGTATGCACAGATACTGTCACTAAGAGCCCTAAGACTACAGTGTTCAACTAGAGACAAATGCTCACCGGTCCCCCTTCCTCTTGCTCTGTTACTTGCTACTGTTGGTGAGGTGCTCAAATGGGAAGACTTCACTCTCCTTGTAACAGTTTCTGTTCTGTTACCATCTTGTCTTTAACAACCTAATTTGTAGTGTGATCACTTGGTCTTCATTCAAAGGCTGATGCTTATGTGAGATAGGACTGTGCAAGCTCATCAGGAAGAATGCTGGACTCTATCTCCATCTTTCTTCTTTCTCTTTTCCTTTCTTTCTTTCTTTCTTTCTTTCTTTCTTTCTTTCTTTCTTTCTTTCTTTCTTTTTGGGGGGAGCAGGGTTTCTCTGTAGCTTTGGAGCCTGTCCTGATACTCGCCCTGTTGACCAGGCTGGCCTTGAACTCACAGAGATCTGCCTGTCTCTGCCTCCCCAGGCCACCCTGAGCTAGATTTTCATCTGAGCTTTTAGTCTTCTATTTAGCATAACCTCTTTTATCTGTCACTTTTTTGTCCTTTTTGGTTTGGGCTTGGAGGCATAGACTGTTACTGTTACAGTCCTCTTGCTTATCAGTTTATCACTGGGTGACAAGAGGTGTAGCTTTGAAGCGGAATAATTTAGGAACTGGGGAATCTGAAATGTAATAGCTGACCAAGGAAAGTCCTAGAGCACAGATGTATAGTTAAGCATTCCTGTGGTCCCAGAATACCTGCCTTTGGGCAGCAGGAGCTCTGCACACATATAATGCATAGCCCCTGGAGGGACTTGGCACCTTCCTTGTCACCTCCCAGGCAGTCTTGCTGAGCTGTGTCCTCGCGGGCTGGACGGGGAAGCTGACATTTGAAGATGCACACTGACTCTTCCCAATATCTGATGCTGCTCTTGAAGTTCAGGACTCTGAGGCAGTCAGTCCTGGTACCCAGACAAAACACAAACAGATGAGCCTACTTTCCTGAGGCTCTGATTCCTGTGCTAATAAAGAGAAGCTCCAGGCACAGCAGTTAAAGAGTTTGCTGCTTCCAGAGGACCTGGGCTCTATTCCTGGCACCCTCATGGCACCTCACAACCTCTTAAAACTCCAGTTCCAAGGGATCCAGTGCCCTCTTCTGACTTCCAAAGGGTTTCTGCATGCATGTGGTACATTCACACACACACTCTAAAATAGTTTTTTAAGAAGAGGGAAGAGGATTAACACAGATGCTGGCTAAAACCAGAGAAAAAGAGCCTTTATAAAAAAAAACAAAACACCATTTTCTACCCTCACCTAGTATTTTCCTACCATTTCCAGCCAGGGTCCTTAAAGAGAACCTACGCTGTGCCTCTGGCTCTTGGCAGTATTGCTGTTAGGCAGTAAGAGATAGACGTTGAAGCCAGTGCTGATACCAGTCAGCCATTGTGCCAGAAAAGAACCCTGCCATTGCAGCCGATGAAAGGGAGTGGGGCTGCACCTTTGTGTGGCCTGTGGGACTTAATCAGCCATGCAGTAAGATTGGCCCTTTGCCTGTGCACTGTCGTGTAAAATAGACCTAACTGACTAGCTTGATTACTAGCCTTTGCTTGGCTTAAGTACTTTACCTACTAAAAAAGAGGAAAAATAATCAGCTATCTTGTGAAATCAGAAATCTATGGAAACCATGAGGTTCAAAATACTGGGGTTTAGGGCACAATTTTTTTTTTTACTTTTTATTTTTATTTTTTTTTTGCATATGGCAGTGTTGTTGGCTTAAGGAATCAAGATACTGTTTATTAGTGTACTTGTTGAGGATTGGTCCTTTTCTAAAATTGTGTGTTTAGGGTATCCGGTGTGACATGAGCTGTGTTCAGAGAGTTAAGTCACTCCAGGGAAACAGGTTCCCTAGCCCTCATCTCAGTTCCTCCCTTTTTAAAATTGAGAATCCATGCGAAATGCTTAGCTGTTTCCTCCCCTTCCTCACCCTCTTCCCACCCTCTACGAGTTGGAGTGGGCTTCCGTGGTAACTTGGGGGTTGTGATAACGAGCATGTTGTAGGCTGTGGCTACTCTCCCTGGTCGTTCCAAGAGCCGATGACAAGGGGGCAGTGGTGAGTTTGGTCATCTTCCTGCTACTTCCTGAACCCCAAGATGAGGAATAAGAAGAGGGTGGTGGGTTAGCATGATAGTAAACGTAAGATACCATCTCACTTTTGTCCCCTGCAGGATGGTAACGACTCTGATGAGTTCATGTGAGCTGAGCAAAGGACCCTGGGAAGAAATGAATGTGCAGACCATTACAGCTCTTTTGATTGCATCTATATTCTGAATTACAGAAACCAACCAACCAAAATTCTACCTTCATTCTACGTAGCCATCATTCATTTTGGAGCTTTTTTTTTTTTTAAAGTCTTTCCTTTTGCCGATGAAAAGAACAGATGTGTAATATAGTTGAAGAGAACTTACAACTTTAGGAAAAGAAAACTATTTTTGGCAGGACATACGTCAGTACCTCGTAAGGGCTGGCTGCCTTTGTTCTTGAGCTAGGCATTTGAGCAGACCAACTCTGGGAAGTGTTTCTATAGCTGTGGTCTGTAAACAGATGTCGCAAAATACGTTCCCTATTTCTAAAATATCTCTGCTTCCATTAAGACTGTCGGTGGCTTACTCGGGCCAGCATCCGTGATGTCGATTTCCTGATTAAAAGAAGGGCATAAGAGTTTTGAAGACACCCAGTCCTTAAGAGTTGGATTTCAATATTGACAGGTTCTCTCTAGTTGATGTCAGAGTAGCTAGCCCAGCTCTTAGCTCACTTCTCAAGGTGAGGGTCCCCATCCTAGCATCGTGGTTACATAACTGATCTTAACCAACTTTAGGAACTTGTTACCTGAACCTCAAGTGACCCAAGCCACTGATGTGACTCAAGTGACCCAAGCCACTGATGTGATAACTAGGCTCTGCCGTCATTTCTCTGCATGGAGGGGGACAGGACGGGGTGCGCTGCCAGCAGTGTGAGTGACAGTTTGCCTCATTTTTCTTGACTGTATCATGAAACAAAAGTCTACAGTGGATTGTGAGTTTTAGAGAGAATCAGGCAGTTTCCTAGTCAGCAAGTCATCTATCTCCTCACTTTGGAATAATATTTATTTTGAATTGTAACTGCAAAGTTTTAGGCTTGGTGACTTCACGTGGAGCATTGGAACTGGTCTGAGCCACATGCTATCCAGTTGATACATTTTATTATAGTGTTTAAGGGAACCCCTGTGGAGACCCAGCAAAACAGTGAGAGAGAAGAGAGAGCTAAGCCTGCAGGGA
>PVIU01006855.1:0-97304 GCA_004026605.1 Ondatra zibethicus
AAAAAAAACTTCTGCCCGATAATGTTGGTGATTCTCTAACCCTTTTGCAGAATGTAATTTATTCCTGAACAACTATTTTATACTCTCTTTCTCCTTAACCCTTGAAATGTTCTTCACTCATCTGCAAAGCTAACCACTTTGCTTCCTTCTTCTTCACCAAGAAACAAAGTAAATGGGAAAGAACACTGTCAGCTCCCACCAGTACGTCAGGACCACCCGCCTGCACCCCTAGAGCTCCAGCTTCTCTCCCAGTGTGGTGGGTGTACTCTCTAGGTGTGGCTCCTCTTCCTCCACTGTTAAATCTTTTTCACTAATATGTAAACATGCTTTTTTCTCATCTTTAAATAGAACAAAGCCTTTAATAGTTACCACCCTCTGATGTGTGGTTCTGCTTCTCAGGTTGTTTATTCTGTACTCATAATCTCCAGTTTACAGAGGTCTTCAGCCCCACTAGACCTCCCTGTCTGTGTCTTCATCCTCATATCCCACTTCCTTTCCACTTGGTTTCCAGAATGAATGTATGTGTCTGATTTATTCTGTCTTTGTCTGCCACCTTTCAGTTTGGTATGTTTTTGTTTTTTGTTTTCTCGGTCTCCCTGACCTCTGCACATTAGAGCGATTTTTCTGCCTATATTCACTCTCTTGCATAGTCCTATCCAAGTTTATTCCATAAATGTATATGTAGCATGAATTCTAATTGGTCTTAATAAGAAAAAACGCAGAGTCAGATATCGGGGTAAATGCTGAAATATCAGAGAAGTAAAGGAGCCATCCAGGAGGGAGACTTCTTACCCCTACCAAATCCCCAGACCCAAGGGGCTGAGCTCCTGTCTCTACAGATCCTCATCTGAATGGCCAAGATCCTGTCTCCACCAGCCTTATATTCCTATTTCTACCTCCCTGGTGCTGGGATTAAAGGCATGTGCCTCCTGAGTACTGGGATCAAAGTACTGAGATCTCAAGTGCTGGGATCAAAAGTGTGAGCCACCATCGCCTCCCTGGTTACCTAGTGGCTAGCTCTCCCCTCTGATCTTCAGGGAAGCTTTATGTGTTAGAGCACAAACAAAATATCACTACATGTACATGCTAACCCCCTACATGTACATGCTACCCCCTACATGTACATGCTAACCCCTTACATGTACATGCTAACCCCCTACATGTACATGCTACCCCCTACATGTACATGCTAACCCCTACACCCCTCTGAACTACTGACCTTTCTCTCACCACTGCGATGCCCACTTAGGCATTTAAAACTTAACACAGCTAAAAACAAAAATTTCTCAGTTATACCTCCCCTCCTCCACACCACAGACCAGCTCCCATCATAGCCGCCATCGGTGTTAATGACAACATCTTTCTCAGTTACCCAGTCTCAAAATTTTAGCTTTCTTGACTTTTATCCTCATTCCATATACAGACTACATGGAGATGCTGCTGGTCCTATCTTCACATGATGTCTAGAAACTGTCTGCTTTACCACCCTGTCAACACTGTGCAGGTCCATGTCTGTACTGTACAAATGATTACAGTCACCTCCTAGCCTGTTTCTAACCTTGCCCTCTTATAAGGGATTCTCAGAACAGCATAGGTTTCCTTGTGTCGTTATTTCTTCTGCCTTAGACTCTCCAGAAGCTTCTAATGGTTATTCATAGTCAAACCCAAAGTCTTTGTGATGGCTCGCTCTATGTCTGCCCTGTTGTGATGACCCACGTGGCTCGCTGTGTCTGCCCTGGAGCCCTCCTCCCTTCATCACCTCACATCTCCCTGCTGTTCCTTCTGCATTTTTCTCTGACCACTCTCCAGGCTTGTTTTTGAGGCATGCTCCAAGACCCTGTCCATGCAATCTTGTCTTCCTGGAGTATTCTTCCCCTAGAAGATGATACAGCTAATGCTCCTGTTTCTTTCAGATTGGGTCTTACTGCTGTTTTCAGGAGGAACCTTTGCTGGGTAAAACCCAAAATTGCAGTGTTCCCCTGTTCCATACCCTACCTTCTTGGGGTTATCTTGACCTAGCATATACTACAGGTGGAGTATCCCTATTTGAAATGCATAAATCCAGAAGTATCAGATTTCAGAATTTCTATATTTTAATTTGGGGTAGGTTTTGTTTTGAAATAATGTCTTACTTTGTAGCCCAGCTCTTCTCAGACTGGGCGGTCTTCTCTGTCTCTGAGATGATACCACCACCTACAGCCCTAGAATGTCTGTGTGATAAGAAATCCAAACTCTGAAGTCTTTCCAGAATATTGGAGCATCATTTTGGCACTTACAGAATTTCAAGTCTCGGAGTGTTTTATGTTTACAGACCATGTGCGCCCACCTAATGCATGTGTGCGCCCACCTAATGCATGTGTGCGCCCACCTAATGCATATGTGCACTTTGGTCGTCTTTCCCCTCTTGCTAGGATAAAACCCCACAAAGACAAGAATTTTTGTCCATTTTGTGTAATGCTTGAAAGTCTATCTGAGAGGCTGATAACTGCTGAGTGAATAGGAACACAAGTGAGAACTGGAAGTGCTCTAGAAAGAGAAGAAAAAGCCCATGACGTGCTTGCTTAACAGTTGGACAGACAACACATAGTGCCATTATTAAATGCTAGCTGGTCACTGTTAAAAACACCTCGTGGGGATTGTCATAGATTATCCATACGATGTTATGAGGCATTTGGAGTTCCCCAAGAATGTCCTTTGGGTCAGTGATATGCCAATAAGAACTCACAGAGGTCAGCAAAGCTGTTACATCCATGGTTCCATTGATGGCAGTGAAACAATAAATCAGAAAGGGAAGAGGCTCCCAGGGCAGAGTCCCCAGCATTCTCTTCAGAGTGTGTGTGTGTGGCCTAGCACAAGAATATTGCCAGCCAGAGATGCTCACCTGAGCTTAGTGTTGGAGTTTCTATTAGAATCAATCACAAAGGCTGGACTGTGCTTGGTCCTTCAGGCTCTAACCCTACCAAAGGTCAAGTTAATATCAGTTGCATGACCCAAGGTCACTAAAATAAATCATGCTATTAGCATACACTGTCTGGCATGGTCCCAGAATCCCAAATAAACAGACACTTACAAGGGAAGACATTCAAAGAGCTTAGAGGTTATCTACCAGAATCAGGGCAAGGGGCAGTCCTTTAAAATGTAGTATGTGGATAACACACCCTTGTTGAGTTTCCCTTCACTGTACATGAGTTAAGCAGGTTAACAAAATAGCAAAAGAATCAGCAAAATCAAAAGCAGGTTCTTTGAAAATTATGACAGTTAACAGTTCCCCTAGCCTAGAGTTCAGCGATACAGAGGAACTGGAGTCCACAGCCTGCAGCTGCCTCCTTTTGTAAATGAAACCGTATGTGAACACAGCAATGCGTATATTGTCTATGGCTTCCTCTGTGCTATGGTGGAATTAAGTGGATGCTACAGTTATCCAATGGCCCACAAAGTCCTATAGGACCATCTGGGTCCATGAAAGGAAAAAGTTCTCTGTTGGCAGAGTTGTGGGACTGTCAAGTGTGACCTCAGAAAAGATCACTGACACTTGACTTGGTCCCCTCATTTGTAAAAGGAAATTACAGTACAAATCTCATTGTTGAGCGTTTTAAATTATTTAAAATAAAACTGTCTTCAGGCCATCTACTAGCTAAATTATATCCCACAGCCCTAGTAAGCCTGGCAGGCCTCATGGTTTCAGTGTATCACAGAAATACTCATGTCTGCTTTCTCAACTGTAACCTCTTCACAGTGCAGCACTTCAGACAAAGCAGCTGGGAAAGAAGAGCAAGAGAATACTCAGGAAGTTTGCAGAAGGTCTGTAATACGATTTTAAATCTGTTGTGTATCGTTGGCTAGTATCCCATAGGCTATGCACATGGATATGGTCTAATTAGTGTGCCAGTTGTTGCCATATGTAAAGGTAACTTAAGTTACTTTAAAACTGGTAATAAAGTGGGGTTACTCTTATTCTTTGCATGGGTGTATATGTTTGTATTGAATAGCTGCACATGTGTGAGTTTGCATGCATGTCTGTGTTTTGCCTCTGGTCTTCAGGCAAGATTTATTTATTAAAACAAAAATAATATACCACTATAGGAAGGTGGTTTAGGAGATGCACAGATGGGGCGGTTTGTGTGTGATGGTAGGTGCATTCTCCTAGCACTAAGCACTGAATTCACATGAGACACTTGTTGAAAATGTCGTTTATTTGATTTAGCCATTATGACTTTCATGGGGTCATATAGCCTTTTCTATTGAATTTACCACTATTTTAAAAATGTTTTATTTTTAAGTGTGTGTGTGTGTGTGTGTGTGTGTATGTGTGTGTGTGTATACATGTGTACCTGTGTGTGCAGGTATCCTCAAAAGTCAGGAAAGGGCATCAGCTCCCTTAAAGCTGAAGTTACAGATTGTTATAAGCCACTATCGCGGTTTGAAAGAAAATGGTCCCCAAACGGAGTGGCACTATTAGGAGGTGTTGCCTTGTTGGAGGAAGTGTGTCACTGTGGGCTTTGAGGTCTCTTTTGCCTAAGCTTCCCTCAGTGTGACAGTCAGTTGACTTCCTGGCTGTCCTGAAATTCACTCTGTAAGCCAGGCTGGCCTTGAACTCACAGAAATCCACCTGCCTCCCAAGTGCTGAGATTAAAGCCATGTGCCACCACCACCCAGCAGACCAAGGTACTTTTAATAAAGGAAAACATTTAACTGGGCTGGCTTGCAGTTCAGAGGCTTAGTCCATTATCATCACAGCAGGAAAAGTGAGTGAGCCACTGGGCCTGGTTTGAGCTTCTGAAACCTTAAAGCCCACCTCCAGTGACACACTTGCTCCAATATGGCCACATCTATTCCATCAAGGCCACACCTCCCAATAGTGCCTTCCCTGTGAGCCTATAGGGACATTTTCATCCAAACCCCCACAGTGGCTGTTGCAGATCTTCAACACTGAGGCGGTGTCTCTGCAGTCAGAAGTAGGCGAGGCTCCAGCAGTCATCATCCATGTTATCTTTCTGCTGCTGCTTTTGTCTGCTTTATTAGGGAAGAATGTTGATTACATGTATCAGTGATGTCCCAAATCAAGGAGAAAAGTGATTGTCTTTTTAAAAATTTTAAATTCTCTTAATGCTACTAAATTTCAGCTGTTATAACTATAATTCCCTGCTTTTTACTGGTTTTTTCTCTTCTGCCACTATTCCCCCTTAAATTCAGTGAAAAGGCTTATTAAAATTGTTTTTAAGGTTAAAAGATGATAGCATCTGAATATTGGCTCCTTTCTCTGAAAAAGTCAATTAATTTGTACCTTTTAGACATCCTCAAGTTGTGTGTGTGTGTGTGTGTGTGTGTGTGTGTGTGTGTGTGTGTGTGTGTGTGTGTGTGTATATTGGGTTTTTGAGACAGGGTTTCTCTAGTTTTGGAGCCTGTCCTGGAACTAGCTCTTGTAGACTGTTGACCGAGGTTTTCTGCCCACCTGATCCTGCAGCCATTAAGTCCCAAAGAAATCACACAGAGGTCTACATTAATTATAAACTGATTGGCCCATTAGCTCAGGCTTTTTATTAACTCTTATAACTTAGATTAGCCTATAATTCTTGTCTGTATTAGCCACGTGGCTTGGTACCTTTTTCGGTGAGGCAGTCACATCTTGCTTCCTCTGCAGCTGGGTCATGACTGCGGACTCAAACTTCCCTCTTCCCAGAATTCTTGTTGCCCCACTTCTAATTCCTGCCTGGCTACTGGCCAATCAGCGTTTTATTAAAGATAATACAAGTAACAGGATAAAAGAAAATTGTCCCACAGCAGTAGACCAGGCTGGCCTCCAGCTCACAGAGATCCTCCTGCCTCCCAAGTGCTGGGATTAAAGGTGTGCACCACCACTGCCCGGGGTTATTTTTCTATGTAAGAAACTTCCAGACTAAAATTTTAATGAAATTTGTTAATTCAGAATATTACATACTGAAGTGCAGTTAAAGTTGTTTATATCATCAACCTGGTAATATTTTTATGTTATGTCCAGGGAAAACTCTCAGACATGTATAGGTTTGTTGTATACTTATCCAGAAGAACTTATCCTCTTTAGCCACAGAAGACCCTGTAGATGTCTGGAACTTCATATAGTACCAAACCCTATAGCATGGTATGCTTTCTCCTATACATACATTCTGTAACTTAAGTGCAGTAAGAGATCAACAGTAACAGAATTATGTTAGCACTGTGCTGTGTGAGTCTGATGCTGACTTGTGCGGTCGCATCTCACTATGATGTCACATCTCACGATGATGTCGCATCTCACGATGACGCGAGAAGACAACCAGCCTGCAGGAGATAAAGTAAAACCACAGTGGCCAGAAAAGCACAGGGTTTGGCTGTTACTGCTGGGCTCCTGTTCCTTGAATACAAAGACAGTTGACTGTACCAGCATGGACAAATGACTGAGCAGTGCTTGGATATACTAACAGGAGGATAGTTCACATCCCAGGCAGTATGAAGCAGGATAGCCAGATGCCATCCTAATCTACAGAACAGGATGCAGTTTAAAGTTAGAAGTTATTCTTAGAGTTTTCCATTAGTATTTTAGCATTATGACCTTTCCTGGGTTACTGAACTGTGAAGCTGGATAAAGGTTTTGTGCTATGAAGCACTGGCTGCATTCTGTCCTTCCTGTAGTTCCCACTCTCGGGAAGCTGAGATGGGGGGTTACTTGACGTAGGAGTTCAAGGACAGGGTAGTGATGTTCCATGTCAAAAAGGGCTTTTTGTTGTTGTTGTTATTGTTGTTGTTGTGGTTGCAGCTTGGGGGTTTGCTAGAGTGGTTTTTGTATGTATTTTGGGGGAGATCGAATTTTTGTTTTTGCTTTTAAGACAAGATCTTGCTTGTAGCCCACACCGCTCTCAAACTCATGATCTTCCTGCCACCTCCCTCCTACACTGGGATTGCTGTGGTCTTAACCACACCACCCTGTATTCATTGTATTTGTTACTCTAACAAAATGTCTGTCAGAAGCAGCTTAAGGGAAAAGGATTTGCTTTGGCTCATGGTCTGAGAGGTGTTTCATGGCAGAGAAAACATGTTACAGTTCATGGCAATTAAATGACGGCAGGAACTTGTCACATCCCAGTGGATCAGGAAGCAGAAAGCTCAGCCCAAGTGGCCCTCAAGGCCTGCACCGTAGCCCACTCATTTCTCCTACTAGCCCCTTCCTCCTAAAGGTTTTATAGATTCATTCAAACACGTGGACCCGTGGAGATCATTTCATATTCAATCCATAATCCACTGTTCGTGTCCCGACCTCAACCTTTTAACACGTATTGGTCTTCTATGAAGAAGACAAGATTTTGGGCTAGCAAGATGGCTCAGCAGGTAAAAGTGCTTGCTGTACAAGCCTGACAACCTGAGTTTAGTGTCCAGAATCCACATAAAGGTAGAAGGGGACCCAGCCTCACAGTTATCCTCTGCCTGCCACACACTCACTGTGTGTGTCCCCTCCTGAAAAATGTCATCATCGTAAACTAAGTAAAATAAAATGTGGAGAGGACAGGAGCACCCTACTGGAAATGTTGTAAAATCATAATATATAGTATTGATTAGTAAATGGCACATGTGTAGCAGTAGGCCATAGTTCTGCTTTCTTGATTCTCATTGCTCTAATATTTTATAAATAAGCTGACATTCTGATTCAGTTTTTCTGTTCATACAGCAAAGATTCTAAAGGTGCAGAGGTTGTGGTTAATGAATGTCAGTTAGCAATCCTGGGCCCCAAACCTCTCTGCTCATCAGTGCTTCCTTTGAATCTAAGCAGTCATCAGGAAGAAGCAGTGCCTACACCCTGGATGAATGGTAATACCTGTTTTCTCATTAAGATCTTGTCAATGCGAAATAATATAGGAATTTCACAGAAGTCATTGATACTGAAATAAAAAACATCTATTTATGTGACAGTGGTATTGTGTGGAAAAACCTAAAATATTAATACTTAATTATACTTGTATATGTTTAGGATTTGTGTTATTTTTCATAATTCACAATTCTCTTAATTCTCTAAACAAAATGAGCTCTTTTGAAGAATGAGTTTAGAAGCTTAAGTTACTTTGTATAGCCACATCTCAACCTTCTGAACCTTCCCAGTACTACCTTCATCCCATCTGGTGTTGTAGGCCATTGCAGCCAGCCCATAGCAGCTGTGTGTTTTATTTCAAAGCCTTCTAACTTTCATAATATAAATTGCTGTAAAGTTAAGGCACCATATCTTCAGGCTGCTCCAGATAATATCCAGATGCTACAGAGGTAAAATATAAACAATTGAAATAAAAATATTTGTGTTAAGGAGATGGCTCATTGGGTAAATGCTTGCTTCACAAATGTAAGGACCTTTTGGCCAGATATGGTGGCATGTGCTTTTAATTCCAGCACTTGGGAGGCAGAGGCAGATGGATCTCTGTGATTCTGATCTAGCCTGATCCAGCTTGGTCTACATAGCAACTTCCAAAATAGCCAGAACTAGATAATAGAGAGACCCTTGCTCAAAAAACAAAACAAACAAACAAAAAATATGAGGACCTGAATTCAGATTCCTAGCTCCCATGTAGAACTTGGGTATGATGGTACACATCTATAAACCTAATACTGGGGGAGAGGAGCAGGGTGGACCCCAGGGGTTCACTGGCTATTCAGTCTTGCTACATGAGTGGAGGACTGGAGAGATGGCTCAGCAATTAAGATCCTTGTTGCTCCTGCAGAAGACCTGGGTTCCATTCTCAACATCCACATGGTTGTTCACAACCATCTGTATCCCCAGTTCCTAAGGACCTGAAGCCTTCTTCTGACTTTCTCGGACATTAGGCACACAAATGGCACACACACAGACTTTCAGCCAAAACATTCATATACATAACATAAAATTAAAAGAAACCAAAAGCAAAGTAGAAGCTGGGCATGGTAGTTCCAGCACTCCAGACGGAATGCTGGACTCTGTGAGTCTGAGGTCAGCCTGGTCTACAGACTGAGTTCCAGGCCAGTAAGGATACATAGTAAAATGGTGGCTCAAAAATCAGCAACAAAGAAAAATGTGGTAGAGACTGATAAAAGAAGATACCTGATGTTAACTCCAGCCACCTTAACACACCATATACAGAAGTTGTCTTTAGAAAAAAATGTTTTTAAATGTCCTAGTTCTTGTTTTAAAAGACACCATTAGGCCTAGAGAGATGGCTCCATATTTAAGATCATTTACTGTTCTTTCAGAGGACCTGAGTTCACTTCCCAGCACCATGACAAGCAGCTCACAGCTGTCTGTAACTCCAGCTCCAGAGCATCCAACATCTCTGGCCGCTGCAGACAACATACTCATATAGACACCCACATGCAGACACATACACTGCACACAGTTAAAAATATTGAAACTAAATTTTTAGAAAACACCATTAAAGAGTACAGTGTCTGCTGTGCTGATCAGTGTAGAGTAATTTAACAAAAAAACCACAGACTAGGGGGGCTAAATAGAGATTTCTTTCTGATGTTTGTGGAATCCTAGCAGGTTGGATTTCTGAGGATCCTGTTTATGTCACAAAAGGCCACGCTCTTACTGAGTTCATGCATCTCTTTCTCTGAGTGTATAAAGAGAGTATCTATGCTAATAGGGCCCCTGGCATCATAAAGGATTAGAAGATCAGGCTATGAATCTTTCAAAGACCCAAACAATTTCCCAGTATGTATTCAAACCACCACAAGTACTCTCCTTTGACCTCCAAGGGCAGCAGACATTGCAGATGTTGCACAGACATATAAAAATAAGTATAAATAAAGTATACCAGAGTGAAACTAAGCAGTCAGGAGTGGCGCCACTGTTCAGAAGTCAGTGTTCATGTGCTTGTTTGTAATGCTCTTTTACTTCTAGATTTCAGATTTCCAGGAAGACCTGTTTTACAGCTGCAGAACCCTGAAACTTGTGAAATATTTAAAAGAGAAAAAAATTTGGGGGTAAGTTCCCCCTCCTGAAAAATAATAATCTTGTAAATTATAACCCACACTTAGGGAAATATAAGTGCAAGGATCCAGTCCCTTTTTAAATACTTGGAAACACAGATTTTGTGTGGGGATTGGGTAGGAATGAGTAGCAGAGAACAAGTACTGACTTAGGAGATGTTTGAAGTGGAAGAAAGGAGCCTTTGAAACTGAAAGCTGGGAGGAGGAGGACCATCAGCTGTGGAGATGTCTGCTGTATAAAGTTCAACTTTTCATCTCTCTTCTCTTGTTAATCAGAGGAACTGAGGAGAGTTTTGTTTTTAATGACTGTATCTGGAATGCAGTGTGTTCTTGGTATAGCTTTTTGTGAAAGAGATGAGCCCTGTGTAAGCGTTTAAAGATGAGTGTGCGGGCAGGGAATCACAGAAATATTCTGTGATTCCTTCTTAGTTTTCTGTGAGTCTCAACTTGTCCTAAAAACAAGTCTTAAAAATGTGAAGCAAGCCAGGCAGAGTGGTACATAACTTTAATCCTGGCACTCTAGAGGCAGAGGCAGGAGGATCTCTGTGAGTTCCAGGCCAGCCAAGGCTACATAGCAAAACCCTATCTCAAGGAAAAAAAGAGAAGAAAAGAAAGAAAACAAAATCTTTTGTATGAGAAATTAATGAAAGTCACAGGTAAATAATTCTGAACTAGTTTTTATATTCAAGCATTGGAATACTCAGATGTCCTCGCGACTATGTTTTATGATTAACATGGAAGTTTTTTTCTAATCTTCTAGGTGTTCCAGAAGCCCTTAGGGTTGGTGATACCCCATAGATACTGCAGATTCCACTTTAATACATTACGTGGTTGTGAGCGAGCACAGTGCAAGTTTGTCCATGTGCCTGAGCAGGGAGATGAAAAGGTAAGCCCTGTCTGAGGGGAGGCGGTCGATGGCACAGATCGTCTTTGCCTGGGTTCATGCTTTATGTAAATTATGTGTGTAAATCTATACAGAGTCTTGCTGCGTTTCTCAGGCTGATCTCAGATTCCTGCTGCCTCAGTCTTCCCAAGTAACCCTGACTAAAAGTGCGTACCATAGCACCTGGCTTGCCCACTCTGGCTTAGTATTTTTGACATTTAGTTGTTAGTGTTTTTTTTTCTCCTTACTGTGTAATAGTATTCTGTTGTACAAGTTTATCAAAATTAACTTCATCAGTGAACATTAAGGTTGATGGACATTTGCCTTGTTCACTGGTTTGGATAACACAGCAGTGATACTCTGGGCATTCTTTCCATGTCTCCTGGTGAGCGTGTGCCTATCGGCCCCAAGGACTGCATGTGTTCAGTCCTAGTAGACCCTGTGGAACAAGTTGTAAGTGGCTATCCCAGGTCACGCTCAGCAGTGCCAGGGAGTTCTGGTTGCCATCACAGTCATGGTGGCCGTTCAGCCAGCGATGGTGGTACACGCCTAAAATTCCAGAACTTGGGAGGTGGAGGCAGAAGGACCAGTCTAGCACATTTCAAGCCTGTGAATTAACATAAACATCAATTTTTATTCTAAAGTCTAAACCATAACTTTTTGTTTTCTTGTAAAACATATAAAGGTGATTTAATATTTTATGACTTTTTTAGATCTGCATGGATGTGTTTAAGAAATACATAAATCTCAATGAGCAGTGTTTGCTACAGCGAGCAGGTATGGAATAACTGAATGATAATTACAAATTCCTGTGAGTGGCTTCACACATGGGCTGTTGTACCTCCAGGTGTTAAAATTAGTTCAGAAAGGTAAATGTGTTTGCTGTAAAGCCTGTCAGCCTGAGTGTGATCCCTGTATCCTGCCTCACTGTGGGAAGATAGAGCCAAGTCCTCCCAGTTGTCCTCTGCCCTCCACACTCACACCCCCACTTAAAATTTATTTTCAAACTAAGTATGAAAACTGAATGTCTTGCCTAAGACTGATTCTGTTGGCCTTAGAAATTATTAAAAGCCGGTGGTGGTGGCGCACGCCTTTTATCCCAGCACTCAGGAGGCAGAGGCAGGTGGATCTCTGTGAGTTTGAGGCCAGCCTGGTCTACAAGAGCTAGTTCCAGGACAGGCTCCAAAACTACAGAGAAACCCTGTCTTGAAAAACAAACAAAAAAAATTATTAAAAAGAGGGGCTGGAGAGATGGTTCAATTCCCAGCACCCACATGGCAGCTTACAACTGTATGTAACTCCAGTTCCAGGGGACCTCTCACCTTCACACAGACACATATGTTGTGTGAAACACCAAGGCACATAAAATAAAAATAAATAAATAGTTTTAAAAGAAATTATTAAAAATAAAAAACTATGTTCATCCAACACTGTAACTCCCTTATGTACTAGTATCTCTTGACTTAGAAATTTCATTTATAATGTAAACGAGAAAGTGTGTTGCTCATCAGTCATTAGTTGTCTATGCAAGGCTACTTTTCTTCCCTTTTCCACATTTCCCCTCAGTGCCAAGCAGCTCCGTTCCATCAACAGCCAGCCTGTGCTGTGCCTCATTGCTGCTGGCACCATGCTGGGTTATGAACCCTAAGAGGATAAGAGCCAAAGTTTATATCGTTCCCTGACACAGCCACACACTTACACAGGGCGGTAGTAAGAGAGCATTACACTCCTCATTCATCAGCTTCAGTCTCTTCCTCTGGAAACATCCAGGGCTCGTGTCTGATAAGGAAGTTGGTGAGTCAGAGGCAATAGGACCCCATATGGGAATGCACTCGTGATCCAGGGGCTGTGACAGCCAAGGAGAAATTAGATGGGATTAAATGTAGGTGAGTTTCTACGTTTTAGAACCCATTCTCAGGCCTGTGAAAAGAGAGGTCCATGGATGGAAACTCCCCATATGTGAGACTGTGTAAGCATCAGTGGCCACGAGAAAAGCATCTTATTTAGTTTGGGGTGTGTGTCTGTTTGTCTGTCTCTCTCTGTGTCTCTGTGTGTTGCAATGTATCACTTCAAGGTAAGTTGCCAGAGTCCTGTGGTTAAGACCACACACTGCCCTTGCAGAGGACAAAAGTTTGGTTCCCAGCACTCATGCTGGGATAACTGCCTGTAACTCCAGCTCCTGGCAATCCAGTACACTCTTCTGCCTCCTCAAGTACTTCTCTCATATGCACAAACCCACACAGACACATACATGTACACATAATTAAAAATAAAATGGAATGGGCCTTGGGGACACACACCTTTAATCCCAGCACTCGGAGGCAGAGACAGGCCTCCGCATGTTTGAGGCCAGCCTGGTCTACAGAACAACCAAGAGCTACAGAGATAAATCCTGCTACATGATATTTTAGACCTGTTCACCATTAACTTTTCAGTTTTACTGAACTTTTCATTATCTAGTGTCTTTCCCAAGCAATGTTGGGTAATTCAGACAGTAAATGAATATTTGTGGTTGAAATAACACAAAACTAAAAGTGATTTTTGCTAAGGCAATGTTAGCTAAAATGTGCATATTTGGACTAGGAAATTTTGGAATAGATAAGATGATCTCATTTAATTTTAGCAAGATAATGTGGAAAAAGTGAAAATTGGTAAGTGTTGTACAGAAAATAGATTAAGGAATTGAATGGACAAAACTACTTTATTAAAGGAAATTGATAATTTCTTAGTCTACAATGATAAACTGAAATAAGAAACATTCCAGGTCAATATGCTGGTGAAGTTAAGGCTGTAAGAATGAGTAATAGGTCTCAGAGTCCTCACCATCACCAAGTTACCGTGCATCTCCAGGCCATGTGCAGGCCTCAGCTCTGTGGGAGCGAGGCCCTGAGGACGAGGGTCAGGACCATAGTGGCCTTCACACTGCAGACTGAGCATGCTTGGCTTCTGATGTCGCTGCCATTTTGACGTTTTGCTTTCATTTTCATCAATTATTTCTGACATTTCTGGTCCCTTCCAAGGAATGAATTTATATAATATCTTTACAGGAAGTCTGTCTACATTCAGCAATACGGCTGCCTTAAGAGCCACAATGACTATTCTTTTTTCGCTTTCAGTGCACATATTTCTGGAGTACTACAGAAAGTTTCCCCCAGGGATCCACTTCAGTTTACAAGTGCTGAACGACCTTCTGATTTCTTTGCTCGAGCATCACTTACTGGAAGAGGTCTTTGAGGTAGTGAAGCTGAGCATCATGGCTAAAATGCTGGTGAGCGCCCGAGACCACGAGCACCACCCTGCTGGTCTCCTTGTGTGTGTCAAGTTAGCACTTAGATTTCTACCTGTCGTATACCCCAGAGAACACATTTTTCAGTATAAATGAATTTGAGAAGTTTGAGGTACATTGAAAGACATGAAAGTAAGTGCTATTCTTGTTTGTTTGTTTCTTTTATTCAGCCTGCTCTGAAAATATTACTAAAAATATTTGAGTTTGTGGCAGCTATGAAGTTAAGGAATGCAGTGCCTACTATAATTGAGATTTTTTGCAAGGTATGATTTTAATCTCTTTTATTCTCTGATGGGGAATAACAAAAAGAGACTGTTTCCGCATAATTACTTATCTGTCTTTTATTCATGTTCTACTTGGTAAAGAATTCATAAATGTTGTCTTTTTCTCCTGAAATAGTTCAGAAGCATACTACAGTCATTGACTTCCCCTTAAACAAATTCTTTAAATATTCAGATGCCTGATTTCTTACTGTAAATTATGTTCTTTTCTACTCTTTAATTATAGCTAAAAGAATTTTTTCTCAGAACTATTTAAGGTCACAACAAAAACAAGTTAGTATATAAATAGAAAATTGTAACTAAAATAAGGTAGTTAGGAATTGGTTTTAAAATTTGGCATTAGCCGGGCAGTGGTGGCGCATGCCTTTAATCCCAGCACTCGGGAGGCAGAGACAGGCGGATCTCTGTGAGTTGGAGGCCAGCCTGGTCTACAAGAGCTAGTTCCAGACAGGCTCCAAAGCCACAGAGAAACCCTGTCTCAAAAAACCAAAATAAATAAATAAATTAATTAATTAAATAAAATAAAATTTGGCATTAAACAAAATGAGGAACAAGAATTTTTTTTAAAAGATTTTATTTATTATGTATACAGTAGTCTGCCTGCATGTACACCTGCAGGCCAGAAGAGAGCACCAGATCTCATAGATGGTTGTGAGCCACCATGTGGTTTCTGGGACTTGAACTCAGGACCTCTGGAAGAGCAGTCCGTGCTCTTAACCTCTGAGCCATCTCTCCAGCTCGAAACAAGAATTTTTTAATGCTATCCAAAAACACACATTAAAAACTTAAAGTGTCTGTATGTGCACATGTGGGGGTTGAGGTTAGCATCACTGTGTGTGCACACGTGGGGGCTGGAGGTCAGCATCACTGTGTGTGCACACGTGGGGGCTGGAGGTCAGCATCACTGTGTGTGCTTACAGGGGGACTGGAGGTCAGAATTACTGTGTGTGCACACGTGGGGGCTGGAGGTCAGCATCACTGTGTGTGCACACGTGGGGGCTGGAGGTCAGCATCACTTTCCACTTTATTTTGTGAGACGAGATCTCACACACACCGGGATCTGGGCTCACTGGTTTAGGCCAGGCTGCCTACACATCAAGACTGCAGGAGCCCTGTCTCGAACAGACCTTCCTCACTGGGACTGCAGGCATATGCTGCTGTGCCCAACTCTTAGCATTGGAGTCCAAACTGAGGTCCTCCTGTTTGTGTAGCAAGCACTTTACCAGTTGAGATTTATTTTTCAACCCCAAAGTTTAACTTTTGTGAATGCTTCAGAATACCTGACACACCCCAACCAGCACTGGATGAAAGCAGTGTGGTGGCACATGCCAGAGTCCTAGGGGAATCAGAAGTAGTGAGTGTGAGGCGAGCCTGGGCAACATGAGCCTCAGCTGCAGCACTGCAGGGAAACAGAGACCAACAGAAGCAGTGACCTGGGTTACCATGGGGTATTCTGCAGAGGTTCTTGGTCCCACGGTTACTGTGGAGCCATTATTCCTAAAAGTTGCTCGGTGCAGTATCAGCATCCCTGGGAAGACTTTTCAGGGTCCTGCGATGGAGTATCCTATTTCCTTAGATGTCTGCTTCTGATTCTAGCAGTGCCCCATCCAGTTAACCTACAGACCACAGAGAAAACAGAAAAAAAATCAGAGTTTATTTTATGTTCATAAATAGACTGTTAACATAGTTTTTCTAAAAATAATTTATATTTACACTGGTATTTGGGCACTTTTTAAGGATAGATTCTTTTTTTTTTTTCTTTTTTGAGATAGAGTCTCATCATATAGCTCTGACTGCCTTGAACTCACTGCGTAGACCAGGGTGGTCTCAAACTCAGAGAACTGCCTCCCTCCCAAGTCCTGGGACTAAAGATGTAAGCCATCACATCCAGTTTAAGGGTAGGTTTTAAGGGAACCAGTTACCAGGTAGCGAGTTTGTTCTTTCACAGGTTTGATTTATTGTTGGCTCTGTCATTTGATCAAACATCCCAGCATGGAAGGAAATGCAGAGACCAACAGATACTGTTACAGAGAGCAGGAAATCCTCACGGGTGCTTTCTGTCATAAAGTTGAGTGGTTGGGGGGAGCTGTTTTCCTTGTAAAAATAAAAATGACAGAAATAGTTCAAGGACTTGAGTTTGTAACAGGCAGGAAGTAGTTATTCATAGTTTTTCATGAGAACGGTTTCCAGTTTAATCAGAAGGCTTAGAAAGGAGTTTCTAGGACCTAACTCAGAATCCACCATCAAATTTAAGGCAGTTTTCCTACAAGTCAAAGATAGGAGATCCCCTTTGATTTTTTTTTACTGTTCCCTTTACTAAAGGAAATGCTGTCTCACTTCAGCTTTAAGTTCTTAGTGACCAGATGGCACCTGACATCACATACAGCTTCTCCACTCTCCCTGCTCTTTTGTTATCCCGTCTGTCTTAGTTAGGGTTTCTCCTGCTGTGATAAGACACCAGCTCACATATCCCAACCACAGGCCTTCATGAGGGGACATCCGGGCAGGAACCTGGAGTCAGGAACTGGAGCAGAAGCCATGGAAGAATTGCTGGATGACTTGCTCCTCATACCTTACTCAGCCTGCTTTTTTATACAGTCCAGGGCCACCTGCCCAGGAGTGGCAACATCCACAATAGGCTGGGCCTGTTCACATTAATCACTAAATAAGAAAATGCCGTGGGGCTAGAGGGATGGCTCAATGGTTAAGAGCACTGACTGTTCTTCTAGAGGACCTGGGTTCAGTTCCCAGCCCCAACATGACAGCTCACACCTGTCTGTAACTTCAGCTCCAGGGTTTCTGACAGCATCACTGGTAGACATACCTGTCAGCAAAACACCAATGCATATAGAATTTTTTTAAAAAAAATAAAAAACAAAAAAAGAAAGAAAATGCTCCTCAAGCTTGCCTGGAAGACCAGTGTTACGGAGGTGTCTTCTCAGTTGTGGTTCCCTCTTCTTGGAAGTCTAGCTTGTGTCAAGTTGACAAAACAACAAACAAATAAATATGACCAGGACATCACCCCAACTTTTAATTCCTATTACTCCTTTCAAATCTAGATGAGGGACAAAAGGCCTACATTGTCTCAGATGTTGAAAACATCGTGAGGAGACTGAGGACAGGTGTAACATGAGGCTGCTTGTCGGTGTTTCTGTACTGCCTGGTCCCAAAGAAAATCACGCAGAGGTCTCCATAAGTTATAAACTGATTGACCCATTATCTCAGGCTTCTTATTAACTCTTATAACTTATATTAACCCATTATTCTAGTATATGTTAGCCACATGGCTCAGAACCTTTTTCAGTGGGGCAGGTCACATTCTGCTTCTTCCATGGTCTGGGCAGGACTGTGGAAAGAGTTTCCTTCTTCCCAGAATACTCCTGTTCTCATTGCTCCACCTCTACTTCCTGTCTGGTTATCCTGCCTATACTTCTTGCCTGGCTACTGGCCAATCAGTGTTTATTTAAAACATAATTGACAGAATACAGAATTGTCCTACACCAGACAGGGCTCAGTAGGTAGCAAGCATGAGGGCCCAAATTCAGATCCCCAGAGTGAACCTTCAAGAGCCGGAAGCAGTACTGAATCTAATCCTGTCACTGTTGAAATGGGAGCAGATAGGCTGAGTGTACACAGATAACAAAAGATCCCCTGTCTCAAACAAGGTAGGACACGGATTTTACAGTCAAAGTTGTCTGCTAGACCCAGCAGTGGTGCCTCATGCCTTTAATCCCAGCACTCTGGAGGCAGAGGCAGAAGGATCTCTGCGTTCGAGGCCAGGCTGGTCTCCAGAGAGAGTTCCAGGTCAAGCTCCAAAGCTACACAGAGAAACCCTGTCTCGAAAAACAAAAAAAAAAAAGTTGTATGCAGACCACACACAGCCATGGTCATACAACCACACACACTTCATATACATGCACCACACATACCACACACAAAAAAGTAAAAAATATAAACATCTCAATGTTCAATAGACTGTAACTACAGTAGACTCTTAAGAAGTACTATTCATACACCTTCGCTGAATCAGTCTCCCGGTCCTGGGGGAGCACTCCATGGTCTCCTCACAGGGCCATTAGCAGAAGTCACCACCGTCTGGGGATAATAACTGCAGGATGTTTATCTCCGTCCGTCCATTCTCACACTAGAAACATTGGCTACTTCCATCAGCACTCTGCATTCAAGCTGAGGAACATAAAAGGGACAGGAAATGAGGCATGTTAGAATTAAATATATGTCCATGTGTGCACAGTCAAGGTTACCTCGGTTGTTACTTTATTAGATAAAGACCAGTTCGTCCATGACAAGGGCCAAGTTGAAGCTCAGGACACGCATCTCAGAATTTACCATCAGAGATGAGGCGTCAGTACCAGACGTACAGTGGGACAGACAGTGCCAGAGAAGATTCACACAACAAAGTAGTCTCGGAGAGTGGGAAGAAAAAACGTCATTCCCATGTTTGTTTTCAATTCTTAAGGCACCTTTCTGTGGTTCTCAAACTCTTGAAGAAATTATGTTTCAAACTTGGTTAATAAGTTTTGATTCCCCCGCCCCATGTTTTGCTCCTTCTGTTGCTGTCTGAGTTACTTCTCGCACATGACTTCTCAGTTATTTCACGTTTTTCACGAAAACAGTTGCTGTTTTTTTCTTCTGCAGTTCATTGAAGCTGGGATGGTACCTGACTCAAAACACTTGAACTATATTGTCAAGCTTTTATACCAAACACAGGCATCCCCACAAGAAATAGCTGCAGTTCTGGAAGCCAAATCCAGGTAAGATGGGAGACTTATCAGGTTTGTCTGTGTCTTGGTGGGGACCCAGAGAGGTGAAGGCAGAGCACTTTTCAACACTCCTATCTCAGGGTGAGTTTGTCACCTGTCATAAGCCTCTTCCTGTCTCTGTCCACAGATGACCTTAGTCTGCCTCTACTTGGCTCCTCAATTTAATCTTAGTGTTCACTAAAGGCAAAGGAGCCTCTCTTAGCTCATGCTTTACTGCCTGCTAAATTGCACTTAACACACTTCACTGTGCATGCAAATTTCCTTCCTTTTTTTGTGGGCTCACTTCCTATTAGCCTGGTGTTCTCTTTTCTTCCTCATTCACTATGCCTGCTCAGCTTATGAAACCCCAACCATTTATTTAGTCTCTGACTGAATATACTGCCATAGGACTGGGGTCCCAACTTGGGAGAGCACGTGCCTGGCATGTACAGGTCCTAGGTTCCATCTCTAGCAAACAGGTAGTACTGCAGTGCCTACACTGACAAAAGGGAAGGCAAATTTTGTTGGGGTTGGAGAAATAGTAAAATCCTTGCCATATGAGTGTGAAGTCTTGTGTTCAATCTCTAGCATCCACATAAAAGCTGATCATAAATACTTGTGATCCTAGTGCTGGGGTGGTGTCTAGGGTCAGCTAGACAGCCAGCCTTGCTTACTTAGTGAGTCCTAGGTTTACTGAGAGACGTTAGCTCAAAAAATAAGGTGGGTGGTGCTGAGCTCTTGCTTGTCCTCAGGAACTTAAGCATGACTGGGGTGGTAAGAAAATGAAGAAAAGACAGGCAGACACAGACAGAAATATGTTAGATCCGTAGTCTGGGCTCTTTGCTAGGGAGACCACAGCACACCAGAAGCTCAGCATATTTATTATACAGCATTCTTGTATACAGTGGAACAAGAAGGTGGGTTATTACATACAGATTAATATGGAGGCACAGTTTATGGTATACTGTTGGATCAAGGAGGCAGGTTTAACTAATCTCAGTAGGAGCGGTCACTATAAGGAGCAGTCGTCAGGTATAAACTTCCAAGGGGAGAAAGCTATGGTGGACATTTTCTACACATACTACCAACTTCCACACATGGACCATTTCTCTCTGAGTCTTGACCTGAGGAAAAGGCCTTGCCATTCCTCTGTGGGTCTGAGGTTCTGGGCTTCCTCTGCTCCCTATAGGACAGAATCTGAGGAATGACACCTGAGGTTGACCTCTGTGTGTTCGTTAACCCATCCCCCCACAGTTGTTTCTTTAAAAGAAAAAGGCATAGACACAAATTGTAAATATCAGAAATGAGGAGGTAAGTGCAGATCCTCCCACCACTGAAAAGATTGCTGTGAATATCCACTGTGTATGAACTCTCAATGAAGATGAAATGGATTGATTTCTAGATGTAAATAGTTGTATAAATTACAAGAAAAATCTAGTCCACAATTTAAAAACTTCTTAAAAAGGTATCCCAAGGGCCAGATAGCTTTTCTTGAGAAGTATACTCATTATACTCATTTTTAAAAGAGGAGGCTGAGGGAATTTACACATAATTCCAGAAAATAGAAAAGGAGAAAATAATATTTATTGGCCTGTATTTTTTTCTTTTTGTGGTTTATATGTTTTTGTTTGCACCCAGGTGGCCTCAATATATAGCCAGCACTAGACTTGAACTCATAATCCTCCTACCTCTATCTCCCAATTGGTGGATTTGCCACCATGCTCAGTTTATCAAGATTTTTTGAGGCAGGTATTATCCATATACAAAAAACAAAGTGGGCCATCATGGTGACACATACCTTTAATGACATCACTCAGGAAGCAGAGGCAGGTGGATCTCTGTGAGTTTGAGGCCAGTCTGACCTGTATAATGAGTTTCAGGACAGCCAAAGCTACATAGTGAGACCCTGTCTCAAAAAATAAAAATTAAAAACCACAGTGGCTACAAGAAATCAAGAGATGCTAGGTGTGGTGTCCCAATACCTACACCCTGGCACTTGAGAGTCAGAGGCAGGCGGATCAGAAATTCAAACCAATATAGTGTTGTTTATATAGCAAGTTTGAGGTCAGCCTGGGTTACATGAGATCCTGTCTTCAAAAGACAGAGAAACAGACTGTTGATCTGAAGCAGTTCCTCCAAAGGACCCAGGTGGATTCTCAGCACCCACACAGTGCCTCACAGCCATCTGTAACCAAGTTCTAAGGGGTCTGATTCCCTCTCTGGCCTCCAATGATGTCAGACACTCACATGTACACATACATGTAGGCAAAACATAAAAACACACATAAAAATTTTAAACCAGTACCTTTCATGAGCTTAAATGTAAAACCCTCAACAGATTAGGAGTAAAGGACAAATCTTTTAACTTGGTAAAGAGAGGTGCAACAAACCAACAGACATACTGGAATAAGATTGAAAACAAGGCAGAACTCTGCCCACACTTGCATCAAGATCATTTGCCCATACCCTCTAGCCAGGGTGATAAGAAGTGAAAATAAAAGGTGTACAGATTGGAAGTAAAATAATAACCTGTACTTGTAAGTGACATGAACTACAAACCTGTGTGACAAAGAACCTACCAAAAACAGCTCTGACGAATAAAGACCAGCCCACAGAGCAGCCATGCTCCTACATAACAGTGAGCTTAGGGACCAAAATCTAAAACACCGCTGTTGACAACAGCTCAAAAAACTAAATGCTAGGTAAAAAAAAACTTACAGAACATACTCGACTTGTATACTGGAAGCCATGGAATGTCGAAAGAAATTAAGTAAAAAAAAAATATTTTTATGAATGAGAGACTCCAAGACAATTCTTCTTAAATCCATTTATTTTTTAATTCAGTTTAATTCAGTTCTAAGTGGTGATATTTGTAGATAGGAAAAAATAATTCATTCTAGCTGGACATGGTGGCACATATCTGTACTACCAGCAGGCTGATATTACTTAGATACTGTATTACTTAGAGGACTGAAGCCACATCAGGATCTGGGGCCAGCAGGTTGGCCCAGCAACTAAAGGCACTTGCCGCCAAGTTCAATAGCCAGAAGGAAAAACTGACTGCTGCAAGTTGTCTTCTGACCACCACGTGTGTGCTGTGGCATGGGCATGCCCACATATAAAATATACCCATAGGCATAAGCATACAAAATAAGCCAATAAATGGATTTTGTTGTTGTTGTTTGTGTTTGTAGGGTTTTCTTGGTTGTTTTTTGGGTTGTTTGTTTTTTGGTTTTCCAAGACAGCGTTTCTCTCTATAGCCATGGCTGTCCTGGAATTTGCTTTGTAGACCAGGCTGGCCTTGAACTCATTGAAATCTGCCTGCCTCTGCTTCCCAAACACTGGGATTAAAGACATGTTCCACCACTACCCAGCAAATGGCTGGTTTTTGGTTGTTGTTGTTGTTGTTGTTGTTTTAAGAATTCACCTGTAAATAATTTTTAAGGTATCTTCTGTGCATTGGGTTTTCTCGGGTCTTATGTATATTTAAGCTATAGAACAGACAGAAGCGTTGGTCACTTAGGGATGAAATAAGCATAATCAGCTCTCTTCTGTCATTAAAGGTTACAAGTGAGGCAGCTGACAAAGAACTGGAAGTGTGACTTAGACTCAGCCTTGAGTGAAGTGGAGGTATGACATTTATCTTCAAAGACATTGATGGGCTCTAAAACCAAGAACAAAATATTTGAATGATTAGGAAACGCTTTAGAAACATCACTGTTCAAGAAAATGCTAGGAGAAAAGTCTAGCAGTTATATTTTTAAAGATTAATATTTTGAAAAGCAAACATCTGAATTTCTAGGGCTGTGGGCTGAAGATGCAGCTGGGCAGGAGATCATTTGCCTGTGTGTACACGGCCCTGAGTCCCTCCCCATACACACACAGTAAATAGGGTTGTGAACTATTTTAAATTAATTCTGATGGTAGTTACCATTTCAAAGTTGACTTGTATCAATCTAAAGCGTAGTCTGTAATCTAGTGCTGGGCAGATGCATAGCTGTAGTGCAGTGTGGGTGACTGTGGGTCTGACCTGATGAGAGCTAGGACCACAGTGCTCTCTCCTGGCCTTTAAAATAAGAAAAAGGGAGGGCTCAGCTGAACTCCTATCACCCATGGGAGGCAGGGGGGAAGGGCTCACCACTACCTGCAACTTAAGCTCTATAGAATGCGACCCCTTCTCCTGGCCTCCAGAGGCACCAGCATGCATATGTGCATACCAACACAGAGTCGTATACATATACATATAATTAAAAATGAAATAGGGTAACAAAGGGGGCCTTAAAGATGGCCCTCTCATTGTTGGCATAGTCTTGGTCAGCATGATGTAACCTTGGAACAACCTTTGCACTGCCACAGAAAGTTTTTCTTAGTTTAACAGAACATAGGAGAGTGAGTTTACTGAAATTTCCTTTGTGGGCCCCAAATCTTAAATGGCCAAATAATGGTAAAAATGTGCTCCCTCTAGAAGCAGTAAAGGAAGCAATGGGTTGCTACAGAGATGCTCGTGCACCTTGGTGACTGTGGTTCTGATGCAGTTCTGTCCTGTTGAGTCCTGGAGCATTTGAGCCACTGAATAGTCACAGCGTGTTCAATGCTGCCAGCAGTTCAGACTCCGCTGCAGTGAGAGCAGAGAACTTGAGTGTCAGGTTTTCAGTTTCCAGACTTAGTCACACAGATCTGTGCGCCTTCAGGTGCCTGAGAGCGTGTGCTTGCAGAGATGATACAGTTTTTACTTTTTTCCCCTCTTTCTCTTATTCTTCCTCCTTTCCTCCCTCCCTCCCTCCCTTCCTACCATTTTTAATAATTTCAATAGACTTGTAAAGAAAAAGGTGACTGGACCAAATTGGGAAACCTGTACATTAGCATAAAAATGGGCTGTGAAGAATTTGCAGATTTCCAGCGGTTCTGTGCTTGTATTGCTGAAACGCTCACAAGAGATTATGAAGAAGAAAGGCCAGGTGTTCCTTTTTGTGAATTTGCTGAAACAGGTAAAATGTCACTGTTCTGTTTAGAGGACTGCGTGATTCTCAACCGGAGGGCAGCTCTTTCCTCGTGCAGAGGCTTAGCCAGTGCCACACCCCAGACAGGCTGACGTCTGGATTCCCCTCTCCCTGTTAATGTAACACACCCCAGACAGGCTGATGTCTGGATTCCCCTCTCCCTGTTAATGTACACCAAAATCACAAGGGCAAGAACTGGTTTTTAGTATCAAAGATTTCATAAAACAATGTATTTTTATTTAGGTTAATAAAATTATTGCAAGTGATATGGGAGCACCCAAATTTTTGATACCACTTTTTCTAGTATCTACAAGTCAAAAAATACATTCTCTTGAGGTGACACCTCACTATGCAGCCTGAACTGGCCTTACATTTGTGATCTCTCTGCCCTGCCTCCCGCGTGACTTGAGATGTTGTTGATGCTGCTACCATGGCCTCTATCAGGATGACAAACTTTTTCTATAAAAGGCCATAAAATAACTATCCTAGGTTGTACATGCAACCCATACAGTTTGAATTTTTTAAAAATTCTTTCAAAATAAATTCACTATTGGGCTGGATGTGTTGGCGTACACCTTTAATTTCAGTACTCAGGAGGCAGACGCAAGAGGATCTCTGTTGACTTCAATGCCAGCCTAGTCTACGTATTGAGTTTCAGGACAGTTAGGGCTCTGTAGAGAGACTCTGTCTCAAAAGACGAAACAATAATAACAGAACCCCTCTATTGTCTTTAGGGCTAGATTTAGCTTGTGGAACAGTTTGCCAACACTAGGTCTTTGAAGTGCTTTCAGTAATTCTGAGTCATTTTAAGCGACTCTCATTTCTTTCCATGTCTGCTTTATGTTTCAGTTAGCAAAGACCCACAGTTCAGTGAGGTGGATAAGACTTTGCTGGGAAGGATCGGAATAAGTGCTGTGTACTTCTATCACAGACTGCTGCTGTGGTCCAAGGTATTTTGTTGGATTTATTTGGTGCAGAGAATCTTAGTTTGAAGATTAGGAATAGAATCCTTCAAACCAGAAATTTTCTAAAAATCACTTCAGGCACAACAGAATGAAACCTAGACTACGTAGTGAGTTCCTAGTTTCCACATTTGTTTCCAAATGCTGAAAGGGGGTGATGGAACACCAGCTGCTTTTTTGAAATATAATTATAGACAGTACATCGGAGGCTGTGCTAGAATATATTTATTTAAAAGTTTTCATGGGCTGGAAAGATGGCTCAGTGGTTAAGAGCACTGGCTGCTCTTCCAGAGGTCCTGAGTTCAATTCCCTGCAACCACATGGTGGCTCACAACCATCTGTAATGAGATCTGGCTCCCTCCTCTGCCGTGTGGGCATACATGGAGGCAGAATGTTGTATACATAATAAATAAATCTTTAAAAAAAAGTTTTCAATTCATAATTTACTTTGATAACTACATAGATGTCTTCATAATCGTGAGAGAGCTCAAAGAATTATTTTCTATTTGTTTATTTGGTTGTTCATTTATTCATGTATTGAG
Organism: Ondatra zibethicus; assembly: GCA_004026605.1. NCBI lineage: Eukaryota > Metazoa > Chordata > Mammalia > Rodentia > Cricetidae > Ondatra > Ondatra zibethicus. Next base: position 25,678 of record PVIU01006855.1, read on the forward strand.
ACATAATCTACCTCTGTAGTCCTGACTATCCTGGAATTTGGTATGTAGACCAGACTAGTCTTGAACTCAGAGATTCTCCTGCCTCTGCCTTCTGAGGGCCGGGGAAAAGGCATGTGCCCACACGCTCAACCTTAAAACACATTTCTGAAGATGAACCCAAGATGCCCATGATCATCAAAACTTTACAAATCCCTCCCTTGAATACTCTGAGACGTCCTGTGACACCCATGTCTAACTTTCTTAATTAAGTCATTATGCAGGTGGTCTGACGACTCAAGAACATACTGCTCTGTTTTATTTCATTTATTTATGTCTGTGTGCATAGATGTGTACATATATGTATACTATGGCATGCATTTGCAATCAGAGGACAGCTTACAAGATTGGTTCTTCTTCTTCCCTCGTGTAATCCCAGGGATTGAACTCGGGCCATCAGGCTTGTCAGCAGGGCCTTTACCCACGGAGCCGTCTCTCCAGAACTACACTGTATTTACACACTGTAGATTTGCCTGAAGTGATAAATTGAATTGTAGACTCACTGAAGTACAAATTGAGACCATAAAAATTCCAATGTTAAGGGAAGAACTGGGGATGGAATTAACAAAAAGCAACAATTAAGTATGATCACTGTCAAGTTAACTGTTAAAGCTTAGCTTTTGTTACTCTGGTCATTTCAAATTTAGTGTCTGTGCAATAACATTTAAGTAAGGTTCATTTGTATGTATACGACATTCTTGGACTAAAATGAAATTTTGCACCCAGACAGGTTAAACAGAATGTCTATAGATTTCCCGATTAATGCTCACTATGTGGCAGGATGGGTTCCTCTCTGCTGCAGAGTCTGGTGGAAGGCTTGGATGTTAATGAGTGCCTGCACACTGGAGCAAAAGTGCACAGATTTAGCTAAAACTTTAGACTATTCTGAATTATTTTGTTATTATATGTTAGGTCCTTAAGACCTTGACTCCCTTTGATAATGTATAGATTTAGCTACAATTTAGACTATTCTGATATATTTGGTTATTATTTCTTAGATCCTTAAGACCTTAGTGAATTTTTCTATGTTTTTTTCTTGATTTTTATTGAGCTCTACATTTTTCTCTGCTCCCCTCCTTGCCTCTCCCTTGCCCCCTTCAACCCTACCCCGAGGTACCCATGCTCCCAATTTACTCAGGAGATCTTGTCTTTTTCTACTTCCCATGTAGATTAGATTCATGTAAGTCTCTCTTAGGGTCCTCATTGTTGCCTAGGTTCTCTGGGATTCTGGTTTGTAGGCTGGTTTTCTTAACTTTATGTTTAAAAACCACCTATGAGTGAGAACATGTGATAATTGTCTTTATCTCTGGGTTACCTCACTCAAAATAATGTTTTCTAGTTCCATCCATTTTCCTGCAAAATTCAAGCTGTCGTTATTTTTTCTGCTGTGTAGTACTCTGTTGTGTAAATGGACCACATTTTCCTTATCCATTCTTTGGTCGAGGGGCATTTAGGTTGTTTCCAGGTTCTGGCTATGACAAACAATGGTGCTATGAACATAGTTGAGCACATGTCCTTGTGGTACGATTGAGCAACCTTTGGCTATATACCCAAAAGTGGTATTACTGGGTCTTGAGGAAGGTTGTTTCCTAATTTTCTGAGAAATCGCCACACTGACATCCAAAGGGGCTTACCAGCTTGCATTCCCACCAGCAATGCAGGAGTGTTCCCTTTACCCCACAACCTCTCCAGCATAAGTTTTCATCAGTGTTTTTGATCTTGGCCATTCAAGATGGAATCTCAGAGTTGTTTTGATTTGCATTTCTCTGATGACTAAGGATGGTGAACATTTCCTTAAGTGTCTTTCAGCCATTTTATATTCCTCTGTTGAGAGTTCTCTGTTTAGGTCTGTAACTCCATTTTTTTAATTGGATTATGTGTTCTTTTGATGACCAATTTCTTGAGTTCTTTGTATATTTTGGAGATCAGCCCTCTGTCTGATGTGGGGTTAGTGAAGATCTTTTCCCATTCTGTAGGCTGTCGTTTTGTCTTGTTGACCGTGCCCTTTGCTTTATAAAAACTTCTCAGTTTCAGGAGGTCCCATTTATTAATTGTTTCTCTCAGTGTCTGTGCTGCTGGGGTTCTATTTACTAAGTTGTCTCCTGTACCAATGCGTTCAAGTATACTTCCCACTTTTTCTTCTGTAAGGTTCAGTGTGGCTGGCCTTATGTTGAGGTCTTTGATCCATTTGGACTTGAGTTTTATGCATGGTGGAAGATATGGATCTATTTTCATTCTTCTACATGTTGCTATCCAGTTATGCCAGCACCACTTGTTAAACATCTCCTGAGTAAACTGGGAGCATGGGGACCTTGGGAGAGGGTTGAAGTTGGGAGGGGAGAAGGAGCGAGGGAAGCAGAAAAAACTGTAGAGCTCAATAAAAATCAATTTAAAAATAAGTTTTGAACAGAAAAAAAAAGTTTTACAATTTTGTGAAGTACAGGTTTTCAAAATATGACCTGATGATTCTCTTCATGTCTGTTGTATTTTCTTCATGTCTGTTGTTATGTCCCACTTTTCATTTCTGATTTTGTTAATTTGGATATTCTCTCGCTGCATTTTGGTTAGTTTGGATAAAGGTTTGTCTATTTTGTTGATTTTCTCAAAGAACCAACTCTTTGCCTCATTGATTCTTTGTATTGTTTTGTTTCTATTTTGTTGATTTCAGCTCTCAATTTCATTATTTCCTGCCATCTAGTTCTCTGGGGTGAGTTTTCTTCTTTTTGTTCTAAAGTTTTCAAATGTTCTGTTAATTCACTAGTGTGGGATTTTTCCAGCTTCTTTATGTAGGCATTTAGTGCTATTAACTTTCCTCTTAACACTGCTTTCATTGTGTCCCATAAATTTGGGTATGTTGTGTGATCATTTTCATTGAATTTTAGGAAGTCTTTAATTTCTCCTTTTATTTCTTCCTTGACCCATTGATGATTCAGATGAGCACGGTTTAATTTCCATGTGTTTGTTGGCTTTCTGGAATTAGTATTGCTTTTGAATTCTAGTTTTAAGCCATGGTGATCTGATAAGATACATGGGGTTATTCCAGTTTTGTTTTGTTTTGTATTTTTTGAGGTTTGTTTTGTTACCAGGTATGTGGTCAATTTTTGAGAAGGTTCTGTGAGGGGCTGAGAAGGTATATTCTTTTCTGTTTGGATGAATATTCTATAGATGTCTGTTAAGTCCATTTGAGTCATAACATCTGTTAGTTCTCTTATTTCTCTGTTCATTTTTTTGTCTGACTGAACTGTCCAGTGGTGAGAGTGGAGTGTTGAAGTCTCCCACTATTAGTGTGTGTGGTTTAATGTATGATTTAAGCTTTAGAAGTGTTTCTTTTACATATGAGGGTACTCTTATATTTGGGGCATAGATGTTCAGGATTGAGATTTCCTCTTAATGGAGCTTTCCTGTGACTAATATAAAATGTCCTTCTTTGTCTCTTTTGATTAATTTTAGTTTGAAGTCTATTTTGTTAGATATTAGGATAGCTACACCACCTTGTTTCTTAGGTCCATTTGATTGGAATATTTTTTCCCAACCCTTTTACTCTGAGACCATGTCTGTCTTTGAGGTTGAGGTGTGTTTCTTGTATGCAGAAGAAGGATGGATTCTGTTTTCGTATCCAATCTGTTAGCCTGTTCCTTTTTATAGGTGAGTTGAGGCCATTTATATTAAGGGATATTAATGACCAGTGGTTGCTATCTCCTGTTAATTTAGTTTTCTTTGTTGGTGAGGTTAATTTGTGCATTTTTCCCTTCTTTGGGATTTGCTGCTATGAGACCATCAGTTGTCTGTGTTTTTGTTGATGTAGCCAACCTCCTTGGGTTGGAGTTTTCCTTCTAGTATTTTATGTAGGGCTGGGTTTGTGGCTAGGTATTTATTAAATCTGGTTTTGTCATGGAATATCTTGTTTTGTTCTTCTATGGTGATTGACAGTTTTGCTGGGTATAGAAGCCTGGGCTGGCATCCGTGCTCTCTTAGTGTCCTCATAGCACTTGACCAGACCTTCTGGCTTTCATTGTCTCCAATGAAAAGTCAGTTGCAATTCTGTCTACCTTTATATGTTACTTAGCCTTTTTTCTTTGCAGATCCTAATATTCTTTCTTTACTCTGTATGTTTAGTGTTTTGATTATTATGTGTCAAGGGCACTTTTTTTTTTTTGATTCAGTCTATTTGGTGTTCTATAAGCTTTTTTTTATCTTCATAGGCATATCTTTCTTTAGGTTGGGAAAGTTTTCTTCTATGATTTTGTTAAATATATTTTCTGTGCTTTTGAGTTGAAATTCTTCTCCTTCTTCTATACCTTCTTCAAACCTATTCTTAGGTTTGGTCTTTTCATGGTGTCCCATATTTCCTGCATATTTTGGGTTAACCTTTTGTTAGATTTAATGTTTTCTTTAACTGATGAGTCTATTTCCTCTATTGTATCTTCAGCGCTTGAGATTCTCTCTTCCATCTCTTGTATTCTGCTGTTCATGCTTGCATTTATAGTTCCTGATTGTTTTCTCATGATTTTTGTTTCTATAATTACCTTGGCTTGTGTTTGTTTTATTGTTGCACTAGGGTTCTAAATTTGTACTACCCTACCCAACTTTTACATGGGTGCTGGGAATCAAAACTCAAGGCCTGTGCTGCATGGCAAGCATTTATCAATTAAGCCATCTTCCCAGCCTTGCCTTTTATATGAGAGAACTGGGGAACAAACTGGGGCTGCACACATGGAAAGCAAGCACTTTGCCATTGAGTTATACCTCTAACACCTTATATTGTGCAATTTTAAAAATATGTGTAAGTATTTTGCTTGAGTGCCATGCACACACCTGGTGCTATGAAGTCTAAAAGAGGACACCAGACCCTTGGCACTGGAGTTATAGGAGGTTATGAGTCCCCATGTGGGTGCTGGGAACAGAACAGGTCTTCTGTAAGAGCAGCCACTGCTCTCAACCTGTAAGCCATCTCTCCAGCTGTTTGTTTTTGTTTATTTATTTGTTTATTTTTATATTTTTTAAAGAGCTATGAATTAAAACAATAGCCAAAAGAATTTCAGTCACCAAATTCAGCCTTCAGTGACTAAAGTATTTACTGTTAGGGCACTGAAGAGATAGTTCAGTGGTTAAGAACAGTAGCTCTTACAGAAGACCCAAGTTGAGTACCTAGCATCCAAATCGGATAGGTCACAACTTGCTGTGACACCAGATGCAGGGGTCCTGACACCCTCTCCTGGCTTCCTCAGACATCTGCATCCCTGTACACAGAAATAACTTAAATTAAATGAGCCCTTTTTTTTAAGTGTATATTGGCTGGAAATGGTGGTGCACACCTTTAATCCCAGCAGGCAGGCGGATCTATGTGAGTTCAAGGCCAGCCTGGTCTACAAAGTGAGTTTCAGCTAGAACTTTACACAAAGGAACCCTGTCTTGAGCGGGGAGTGTTTCTTGTTGAGCTCCTGACAAGGAAAGTAGACTGGCTCCTGGTTTAAGATAATGCACACCCAAATTCTTATGTCTAAATCAGAGACAGTCTTCATGTAAAATCTGTCATATAATTCATTTACTGAAATAAAAAAATGACTATTTCCAGCTAACAATTTTGGCTTCTCGTTACTAGCATTCCATCTAAATTTGGTGACAAATTATCTTCATTTTCACCCACTCTCTTAGACTTCAGATTGGTAAACTGATTGGTAAAGGAGTAAAATGTAATAAGTTTTCATAGTAACAAATGGAACCCTTGGCCAAACAATGAAGTTTTTGTTTTGTTTTTGTTGAAGTAGCATCTTGCTATAAAACCCAAACTACCCTTAAAATATTTCTTGCCTCAACTTCGTAAGTGCTGGGCTTACATGCATGATTCACGTGCCCAGGTCCACAAGCTTAAGGAAGACACTTAGTGCATACAATCAGTATAAGGAGAAGCACTGATAGAGAAGGTGTGTGCTTGTTCAGGGAGGAGATGCTTCTTTCTGCCTTTGTGACCAGACAGGAAAAGTTTAAGCAAATGTTCATTGCAATTTCACAGCTGTCAGTCTAGCATAATACTTCAAATTGGTAACTGTCTTCTGTGCTTTGGCACTGCCTTCATGTCTCTCGGATACTGTAAGTCAATGATACTGAGTGTTCTTAATTTTCATTCCAGGGAAGGAAGGTCTTAGATACACTGTATGAGCTAAAAATACATTTTACAAGTTTAAAAGGACTCACAGGACCTGAGAAAGTAGCACCACGATGTCAAATTGTGAATGTTGCGGTGGAAATTTTTATCAAAAGTGGGAGCCTAGATGGTGCCATTTGGGTACTGAGGGGTAAGTTCTGATATATGAATGCATGATGACCAGTTCCTCTCTTTGTAAACATTTTCTGTGTAATTACCTTAAGTTGGTGCTAAACTAGAGGTGATAGCTTGGTCTGAACTTCAGTGAATATGTGGGTAGGAAAAGTCACTATGGGATAAACTGATAGAAGAAAGTCGCTTTAACTCAGCCTTGGTTGACAAAAGTTTGTTCTTGATGTGACCTAGTTGTCATAGAAGCCCTGAGTCCTGAAATTATTATAGTTCCATTCTATAGATTAAAAAGTATAATCAGGCTGGGCAATGGTGGCGCACACGTTTAATCCCAGTACTCGGGAGGCAGAGGCAGGCAGATCTCTGTGAGTTCGAGACCAGCCTGGTCTACAGAGCTAGTTCCAGGACAGGCTCCAAAGCTACAGAGAAACACTGTCTCGAAAAACCAAAAAAAAAAAAAAAAATAAATAAGTATAATCAGATATGTTAGTCATTTGAAATATAACATACCAAATTAAACCCAGCTAGAACAGCTTCAGAAGGCAGGTCCAGCCACTGTGGGAAATCATGGCTTCACAGTCCCAGTGGTCACAGGTCTAGGAGAAAAGTGCCTTCAAACCAAGACACATACTTCCCAATTGTGATTATCCTGAGAAGGGTTTTTTCATGGTGTGTTTGTGTTTTTCTTTGGGAGAATCGGAATGGATAATCAATACACCAGTGTGGCCTTGTGATAGAATGGATGTGCTTAATCGTCATAATTTGCTCTGTACCATTGCACATGACATCCTGGGCAAGAATCTTTACAAACAAACGTTTGAGGTTTTGCGGAATCTACCAGGCTTTCAGAATTCTCAAGGTATGTTTTTTAACGTCTACTTTTATTATCTCAAAAAAAAAGACTTATTTATTTTTATTTTATATGTGAGTGCCTACGAGTGTGTGTGTGTGTGTGTGTGTGTGTGTGTGTGTGTGTGTGTGTGTGTGTGTGTATGTGTGTATCACATACATGTCTGGTGCCTACAAAGGCTGGAAGAGTGCATTGGATTGGCCAGAACTTAAGTCACAGTCAGTTTGTGAGCAGCATGATGTGGTGCTGGGAACTGAACCCAGGTCCTCTATAGGAATAGCAAGTACTCTTAACTGCTGAGCCATCTCTCTAGCACAACCTTCATTTTTTGCTAATCTGGTGCTGAGCAACTAATAAGGAGCTGCTGACTTACAAAAGAGTTCCACAATAGCCTGGAATGGAGTGTAACAAAAGTTGATTTATTTGGGGTAAACTCACAGGAAGAATAGCGATCCGCAGTCCTCTGCATGCACTGGGAACTGGAACCGAATCCAGCAGCCAAGAGGGCTGCACGCACTTTGTCTACTCTAAAGTACATAAGACCATGCCCAAAATAGGCCAGTATCTTAAGGGCTATTGGCTAAAGGAGTTCCCACAGCACCTCCCCCTTTTGTCTAAATAAGAGAGTTCTAAGCCTAATACAAAACTATATACAAGAAGAACAAATATCAAGTATTATCCAGGGGGAAAAAAGGCAAAAACATGTATAAAATTTAGAATTACAACCAGCATAAACAGCATCAAACAAGAAACATACACTAAATGTTTCAATAATTATCCTATAGTAAGAATTCTAAGTATAATATTTAAAGTGGCTTGGCTAAGTCATGAGAGGAAAGTAACTATGACTATCTAGTCTTCAACCCCATCAAAGACCCGAGAAGGGAAATAATACTTGAGTGAACAGCAACTTCCAAAAGGTGAAGAAATGACAGAGACAGCTGGCTACCTGGGCAATCACCCAAAGTCTTATTGGCAACCTTGAGGCAATCAACTTTGGCTGAGGTCTAGAGTATCTGACAGACCATTTTCAGAGGCAGGAAAATTTGCAAAACCATCTTACCATGTCTTGGCAAGGTTTGGCAGTCTTTTTTCCTGTATCCTGCTTGTCCAGACTGGACACCGGGCATTTTGTCAGCAATCGAGGCATGGACAGTTTTTTGCCCAAAGGTCAGTTTTGCCAAGAAGAAAACAAGCTCCAAGTGAAATGTCTTAAGTGCTCAACACACTCTCAGGAATAGGTGGGTGCTGCCAGGAGAAACTGTGTCTCACGTCAACAGAATCCGGAGTTATTTAAATGCCTTATTCTACAGTTCTTTGAAGTGTTTGAAGATTACCTATCTATGTGGAATACAATCTCTATACAACTAAAAAACCTGATTAGTCTAACTATAAGTATCACAAACATGGATGACTATTGACCTGTAATTCTTAATACCTATATAGCTTAAAGGCTAACGCTTCATATTAAAAAAATTAAACAATCTTTAAACAAATGTGCAGCAAATGAGGACAGTGACCTCAAAATGTAAACATGTGTTAAGTATCTTGATCAGAGGTAGAAATTTATAGTGCGTTGTGATAAATATATCCTAAAATTGCATCAGTATACAAACTATCTTAAGCAGAGGTAGAAATATGCATGCATACAATATGATGAAATAACATTGCATAGGTGCACAAATATTGTAAACAGAAATAGGAACATAGTCAATATAATAAATATTATTTGAATTTGTATCAATACACAAGAATCTATGCCAGTGTAAATTATCTATAAATAATAGCTCATAAGTAATCTCACTATTACTCACTATTATTAGTGTGAGTAAGCTCACACTAATGTACCTATTATCCCATCACATCTATCCCTGCCCTGCTTTTTTTTCAAGATAGATCCCTGAGCCTACTTTGTTTCCACCCCCAACACTATACCACTTGTAACCAACCCCCAATAATGTTCTTAGCCCTGAGGACAAACTTTGTTGGGAGAGGGGGACATTGTTTTCTAGAATTTCGGCTGTCATGGGGCAATGTTATTTCTATGGGATCCTGTAAAAACTAACATGATGAAATGATGGTTAAGTTTCAAGATTATCATCTGGTATAATTACAGATAGTCTCTGAGTAGTCCGTAGGGTTTTTCTGAAGTTCCTGTTTGAAGTTCTGGCCAGAACGTTGTGAGAAGGTACACCATCTCAGCTATCCAAGTTGGAATCATCTTGAGCAGCTTGTAACCCAAAACCAATCTTAAAGCGGTGCTGTCAGAATCATGACATCATATCAACCAGGTGGAATCCTTGTTGTGGGGCCCCATCTTCCTGGAAACTTCAAAGATTACTGCAGGAAAACTTATTGTTCTTTGTGGAAAACTTAAACACTACTCAATGAAAGGTACCATAGAGACAAAAGATCTTACCCTGCAGAGGATATTGGTATCATAAGTCAAATTTCTCTTTGCTTGGTGATTCTTTCTGGATAGTTATCTTTTCTTGTTTAGGCATCTAGATACCCAAGGTCTCTTGACTTTTTGAAGATGGGTATTTTCCTGCAAAGACAAGAAAAGAACCCTGCCCCAACCCTTATGAGGTTTCCTTATAACCTGTACAATTGTCACCTCTGTGGATGAGCCGACATTTCTCTTTATCAAGAGAATCTTTATTAGTTTTGATGGTATCCATAGATTTTCTTCTCCTGTGGAAACAAGAGCAAAACCCCTTTCCCAACGTAGCACATCTCCTGGTTTCCATTCTGAGGTAAACTCATCCTTGAAATATACCAGCTGATTTAATTCAGAAGGTTTTTTTTTCTATTCTTCAATGTCTCTCTGCTTCCGTTATTCCTTTATCATTAGTATTAAGAAAAGTCAAAGTTAATAAAGTATTATGCAGTCTATTTCTGGGGATATTTTTATCCCTTTCTGTTTCTTTAACATATGCTTTGTAGTTCAGTTTGATCTTTCTCTAACTGCATGACCTGTAGGATTGTGTGGTATAGCTGTGATATACTTTATATTATAATAAGCAAAAAACTGTTTCATTGTTCTTAGAGACATATGCTGGACCATTGTCTATTTTTATTTGTGCAGGTATACTCTGCACAACTGGCCATAACTTCTAGAAAATACATGATTACCAAGTCAGCCTTTTCTGAACTCAGTGTCTGTGCTGCTGGGGTTATATTTACTAAGTTGTCTCCTGTGCCAATGCGTTCAAGTATACTTCCCACTTTTTCTTCTGTAAGGTTCAGTGTGGCTGGCCTTATGTTGAGGTCTTTGATCCATTTGGACTTGAGTTTTGTGTGTGGTGATAGATATGGATCTCTTTTCATTCTTCTACAGGCTGATATCCAGTTATGCCAGTACCACTTGTTAAATATGCTTTCTTTTTAACATTTTATATTTTTAGCTTCATTGTCAAAAATAAGGTGTTCAAAAGAGTGTTGATTAATAAACAGGTCTTTGATTTGGTTCCATTGGTCCTCTTGTCTGTTTTTATGCCAGGTTGTTTTCAGTATTGTAGCTCTGTAGTAGAGTTTGAAGTCAGGAATTGTGATAACCTCCAGAAGTTCTTTTATTGTACAGGATCGTTTTGGCTATCCTGGGTTTTTTGCTTTTCCATGTTAAGTTGAGTACCATTCTTTCGAGGTCTGTGAAGAATTTTGCTGGGATTTTGATGGGCATTGTGTTGAATCTATAGATTGCTTTTGGTAAGATTGCCATTTTTACTATGTTAATTCTGTCTACCCAAGAGCATGGGAGATCTTTCCACTCTCTGGTGTCTTCTTCACTTTCTTTCTACAAAGACTTAAAGTTCTTGTCATACAGCTCTTCCACTTGTTTGGTTAGAGTTACTCCGAGATATTTTATGCCTTTTGTGGCTATTGGGAAGGGTGATGTTTCTCTGATTTCTTTCTCAGCCCATTTATCATATCCTCTGTGTACAGGAGGGCGACAGATTTTTTTCAAGTTAATCTTGTATCCTGCTACATTACTGAAAGTGTTTCCGAGTCGTAGAAGTTCCTTGGTAGAATCTTTTGGGTCGCTTATGTAAACTATCATATCATCAGCAAATAGTGGGTGTTTGACTTCTTCTTTTCTGATTCGAATTCTCTTGATCTCCTTTTGGTATCTTATTGCTCTAGCTAGGACCTCAAGAACTATATTGAATAGGTATGGAGACAGTGGACAACCTTGTCTTGTTCCTGATTTCAGTGGGATTGCTGGGAGTTTCTCTCCATTTAGTTTAATGTTGGCTGTTGACTTGCTGTATTATGTTTAGGTATGTTCCTTGTATCCCTGCTCTCTCCAAGACCTTTATCATGAAGGGATGTTGTGTTTTGTCGAAAGCTTTTTCAGCATCTAATGAGATGATCATATGGTTTTTATTTTTCAGCTTGTTTATATAGTAGATTACGTTGAGAGATTTTCGTATGTTGAACCATCCCTGCATCCCTGGGATGAAACTGACTTGATCGTGGTGGATGATAGTTCTAATGTGTTCTTGGATTCAATTTGCTACTATTTCATTTAGTGTTTTTGTATCAATGTTCATGAGTGAGATTGGTCTGTAATTCTCTTTCTTAGTAATGTCTTTTGGTGGTTTGAGTATCAGGGTAATTGTAGCCTCATAAAAATTGTTTGGCAATGTTCCTTCTGTTTCTGTTGTGTGGAATAATTTGAGGAGTATTGGTATTAGTTCTTCTTTGAAAGTCTTGTAGAATTCTGAGATGAAATAATCTAGTCATGGGCTTTTTTTGGTTGGGAGACTTTTGATGACTGTTTCTATTTCTTCAGCAGTTATAGGTCTGTTTAATTTTCTCATCTGGCCCTTGATTTAATTTTGGTAAGTGATATTTATCCAGAAGGTTGTCCATTTCCTTTAAGTTTTCCAATTTTGTGAAATACAGATTTTCAAAATATGGCCTGATGATTCTCTGTATTTTCTTCATGTCTGTTGTTATGTCCCCCTTTTCATTTCTGATTTTGTTAATTTGGATATTCTCTCGCTGCATTTTGGTTAGTTTGGATAAAGGTTTGTCTATTTTGTTGATTTTTCTCGAAGAACAAGCTCTTTGCCTCGTTGATTCTTTGTATTGTTTTGTTGAATAGAATAGAATAAAAAATAGAATTCTTTGTATTCTATTTTGTTGATTTCAGCTCCCAATTTCATTATTTCCTGCCATCTAGTTCTCTGGGCTGAGTTTTCTTCTTCTAGTATTTTATGTAGGGCTGGGTTTGTGACTAGGTATTGGTTCAATCTGGTTTTGTCATGGAATATCTTGTTTTTTTCTTCTATGGTGATTGAAAGTTTTTCTGGGTATAGTAGTCTGGGCTGGCATCCGTGGTCTCTTAATGTCTGCATAACACTTGACCACGACCTTCTGGCTTTCATTGTCTCAATGAAAAGTCAGGTGTAATTCTGATAGGTCTACCTTTATATGTTACTTAGCCTTTTTCCTTTACAGCTCTTAATATTCTTTCTTTACTCTGTATGTTTAGTGTTTTGATTATCATATGGCAAGCGGACTTTTCTGTGATCCAGTATATTTGGTGTTCTGTAAGCTTCTTGTATCTTCATAGGCATATCTTTCTTTAGGTTGGGAACGTTTTCTTCTATGATTTTGTTAAATATATTTTCTGTGCTTTTGAGTTAAACTTCTTCTTCTATACCTATTATTCTTAGGTTTGGTCTTTTCATGGTGTCCCATATTTCCTGCATATTTTGGGTTAACCTTTTGTTAGATTTAATGTTTTCTTTAACTGATGAGTCTATTTCCTCTATTGTATCTTTAGCCCTTGAGATTCTTCCATCTCTTGTATTTTGCTTTTCATGCTTGCATTTGTAGTTCTTGATTGTTTTCTCATGATTTCTGTTTCTATAATTCCCTCAGCTTGTGTTTGCTTTATTGTCTCTATTTTAGTTTTCAAGTCTTATTGAATAGTTTCTTTCATATGTTTGTTTGTTTTTTTGATTTTCTTTAAGGGATTTGCTGATGTCTTCCAATTTTTGTTTGTCTTTTCCTCCATTTCTTTGAGGGAATTTCTCATTTCCTCTTTAAGAGTTTCAAACATTATCCTGAAGTTATTTTTTAGGTCATTTTCTTCTGCTTCATCTCTGTTTGGTTGTTCAAGTCTTGCTATTGTAGGGTCTTTAGGTTTTACTGGTGTCATGTTGTTCTTTGTTGTATTGTGTGTATTCTTACCTTTTCTATTCATCTTTTCCTCTAATAGGTATGGTTGGAGCTGTTTGTGATTCTGTTGGTTAATCTTCTAGGTGCCAGTGAATCCAAAGCCCAGATGGTTGTTCCTTGTGGTACAGTCAGTGCCATGGTTCTAGTTCCCCCGTTGCTCACTCCATGTTCCTGGAGGTTGCTCAGTGCTCCCAGCCTTTCCTCCACTCCCATGGAGTTTGCTGTCTCAGGCCTGCTCTAGCCTAGGTTGTCTGCTCAGACCTGTTTCTGTAAATGTCCCTGGTCTGGATCTGTTCCTGAAGAGGTCCCTGACTTGGGGTTGGTCCTGTATAGGTGTCTGGCTCTGTTCTACTCCCTCGCAGGTCCCAGGCTCAGATGGGCCCAGACCCACAGAGGGCCTGACTCAGGCTTACTCCCTCAGAGGTCCCAGAGTAATACTCGGTCCGGCAGAGGTTTCTGGTTCCTGCCTATTTCCTTTGACATCCCAGACCGATTCCCAGACCCACAGAGGTCCTGGCTCAAGCCTACTCCCTCAGAGGTCCCAGACTCATGCCTGAACCTGCAGAGATCTCTGGTTCCTGCCTACTCCCTTGGAGGTCTGAGATTCATGCCCAGAACCACAGAGGTCCTGGCTCAGGCCTAGTTCCTTGGAGGTCCTAGACTCACGCTCAGACCCATAGGGGTCCTAGCTTAGGTCTACTCCCTTGAATGTCCCAGATTCACGTCCAGACCGGCAACAGTCTCTGTCTCTGGCCCCCTGGCTCAGCAGTTGCTCCCCTGTACCTGGTCCTGTGGAATTTGCTGTCTCACGTCTGCTCTGGCCCAAGTTGCTGGCTCAGTCCTGTGTCCACAAATGTCCCTTGTCTGGATCCACTCCCACTCCCGTGGAGCTCACTTTCTCAGGCCCACTCCCGTGGAGCTCACCACCTCAGTCCGGCTCTGGCCTACGTCGTTGGCCCAGTCCTGCTTTTGCAAATGACCCTGGTCTGGATCTGCTCCTGTTCTCGTGGAGTTTACTGTCCAAGGCCTGCTGTGGCCCAGGTTGGGATAGTTGTTATTAATCTCACCCAAAAAATTTTTACAAGCTCTTTGCCAGGATTCACTGTCTTCCCATAATATATATTCATATAGTACATTAGTAAAAGGTACTATAATTTCTGCTGGTTGACAAAGTCTCAATTTTCCTTTTATAATTAATTCAGAGATCTTTTCCACATAAGATTTTAATTTTTTTACTCAGTTTATGGGATAAAAAGATCCATTCTAAGATAATATCTTCCTTCTGCAGTAAAATTCTTATAGGGGCATATCTTTTTGCCTTCTTAGTTGGCATTTTCAAAAGCCAGAGATTCAATAAGTACTCATCTAGCTTCTGGATCTGTTACTCCTATCAGTACAGCTTTAGATAATCTTTGTAAAAAGTCACTAAAGTGTTCTCTTGGTCCTTTATGACCTTAGTATATGATTCAATTCTTCTTCCTAGTTCTTGAATTCTGTCCCAATCATTAAAGGCTGCTGTCTGGCATAGGGACAAGATGTGTTCATTGTAAATAGCTTGACTCTGTGGATCAGCATAATTGTCCTTGCCAAGAATTTGATCTTGAGAAGCCTCAGATCCTTTGAATCTACCTTAATGTTCCAGGGCTCTAGCCTCCTCTCTCCAATAGCACTTCCACTGTAACTGTGGCCCATCTTCTAGCACCGCTGAGACTAATTGAAGACAGTCGTGTGGAGTAACCCTATTGCTTGAAGCCCATGTTGTTACCAATTCCCTAGCAAATGGTGAATGCATGCATAAGACACTACTGCTTGTTTAGTCTCTCTTAGCCCTTTCATACCTATAGGTTCCCATTTACATTCTGTTTCCATTTGGGTATTGAGTATTTGCTGGCCTTTCAGAGGTAGTAACAGGATAAGTAGCTAACACTCTTGGTCGGTCATCTCTGACTCTGAGAGGTGCTGGTGATGCTAAATCCTTTGCCTGCACCTCCTCTCCTTGCTTATCAGTCTGACAAGTTCCTCAGTCGATTCAAATCTCTTATCGCTGTCTTTTGTAAAGCCTGAATCTTTTGACCTGTGAATAGTTCTAATGATTTTATCAAATCAATTAATTTATGGTTCTCATTCTGCACATGTGATCCCAAGGTTTAAAATTTTTCCATTAATGATGTCTTCTCATCCTTGGATATTATTGGATGGTGTGTAGATGCCTCCCTGGAGGGATGTTCTATCTGCTAGCTCATCATAACTTTTTAACAGGTTTCTATTGTCAGTTTCAGCAGTATGAATCCTTTCAGATAATCTCTCAATAACCTTTTTATGGTTTCATAGCCCATTGGCATTGATTGGATTTTGCCTGTCAAATTAAGGCTATCATTTTCAATAGTATGAATCCTTTCAGCTAAGACTGTATCCTTCCTAAAAGTTTCTCATTCTTGACTCTTTATCAAACCATTTCTTTAAAGATATAATAGAAGAACAAAACTAATAGCCGCCATGACACAAAAATATATGTACCAGGTAGGTCATATAGCTCTTGCAGAATTTCATCTATAGTAGAAACAAAGAGGTTGTTAAATTCCTAGGTAGCGATATTGTATGCAGTCATCTTTGGGTTGGCTTACAATTTTAAATTTATTTATTAATCAAATTAACTTCCCCCCATTATAATTCTCAGAGAATCGCTGTAGGTGTAATGATCTTGATTGGCCAGCAGGTGTCGCAGTTGTGGCAGTAAGGCAGGTCCTAGATCAGTACCTGAGTTACCTGAGACTTAGAATTGCTAACAGATTTAGTTAATTACTTAAGAGCAGCACACCCACATGTGGAGAAGGTTTGGGGGGAAGAATGTCAAGGAACCCAGAACTGGGCAGGCAGTTGAGAGCCGTGACAGATTTAGTTAATTACTTAAGAGCATCACACCCACATGTGGAGAAGGTTTGAGGGGAAGAATGTCAAGGAACCCAGAACTGGGCAGGCAGTTGAGAGCCATGAGGTTACTGGCTGGATTTGGGCCAGGCATTTGTGGATCCAAACTGGGAATGGAAGCTTGTGTTCCAGGATCAGAGCAGGCATGGCCGAAGCCAGAGAAGCCTGCAGAGGGGTTGCCACAGGAATACTCAGGCGGCAGTAACTCAGCCGCTTAGTAGGCAGGACCAAGCCACATGGTCGCAGGCCAGTGGGAACTTCCTAAGTCGCTGCGGCAGGCCAGCCAAGCCAGACCTTGCACAGCTGTGCTAGTGGGGTAGTTCAGCTGGGTGGGGTGGGAGGAGGCCCCAGATGGGGGTCTGAGCAGGGCCCAGCAATGGTGTGAATTCAGGCCATGTAGGCACATTGGATGTCAATTTGTTGACATACAAAAGATTTCCACAGTAGCCTGGAATGGAGTAAAGCAAAGGTTTATTTATTTGGGGAAACTCACAGAGTAGTGATCTGCAGTCCTATGCGTGTCCTGGGAGCTGAAATTGAATCCAGCAGCCAAGAGGGCCATGCAGGCTTTTCATCTGCATTTACAGTACATGAGACCACACCCAAAATGAGCCAGTATCTTAAAGGCTATTGGCTGAAGGAGCTCCCACAGCACCTTCCTTCTTATTTAGACAGAAAAGGGGAGGTGATGTGGGCTTCCCCTCTGTGTGCTGTGAGTATGTTTTATTGCCATTTGTTAATGAAGCTGCCTCGGCTTATGTCAGGGCAGAATAGAACAAGGCGGGAAAACCAAACAAAGATAGAGTAGACAGAGTAAAGGAGATGCCACATAGCTGCCAAGGGAGAAAGACAACGCTGGAACCTTTCAGGTAAGCCATAGCCTCGTGGAGATACACAGATGAATAGAAATGGGTTAATTCAAGATATGAGTTAGGTAGAACTACACCTACCTACCTGTCTAAGCTATTGGCCAAATAGTATTGTAATTAATATAGTTTCTTTGTGATTATTTGGGTCTGGGCAGTCAGGAAACAAATGAGCAGTCTCCACTTTAAGGAGCAGGTTCCCCCCCCCCCCCCCGCTTTCTGACAGCTAGCAAGAACAATTCCCCACCTGTTCTAACAGCTAGCAAGGAACAATTCCCCACCTGCTGTGCTTAGGTTCTCTAGTCCAGAATTTCTTTTTTTTACTTAAAAAAATACCAACCCAAATTCCCACTCCCTCCTCTTCCACATACCTCCTTCTCCCTCCACAGACCCTCCCACCCCAGCCCCGCCCTGTGGAAAGTCCAAGGCCCTCCTTACTTCATCTAGGTTGAGCAAGGTTTACATCCAAAGGAAATAGGATCCCAAGAAGCCAGTACCTGCAGTAGAGACAAATCCCAGTGTCACTATCAGCGTGGCCCCTCAGTCTGCCCCAACTGTCAACCCCCTTCAGAGGGGCTTGGTTGTTCCCATGCTCATTCACTCCCAGTCCACTTGGAGTTGGTGAACTACCATTAACTCAAGCAAACTTTCTCAGTGGATGAATCCCTCATGGTCTTGAATTCCTTGCTCATACTCTCACTTCCTCCACTCTTCAACTGGATCTTGGGAGCTCAATCCAGTGCTCCAATATGAGTCATTGCCTCTGCTCCCATCTGTTGTTGGACAAACGTTCTATGCTGATATTTAAGATAGTCATCAGTCTGACTACAGGGTAAGGCCAGTTCAGACACCCTCTCCTCTATTAGGGTCTTAGCAGGGGTCATCCCTGTAGGTTCTTGGGCATTTTTCTAGGGCCAGGTTTCTTGCTAACTCCATAATGGCTCCCTCAATCAAGATATCTCTTTACTTGCTCTCATATCTGTCCTTCCTCCATCTCGACCATCCCATTCCCTCAAGTTCTCCTCAACCCCCCTTCTCCCCTCCTTTCTATCCCCTGCCCCTCTGCTCACAAATTTTTGTATGATTCCAATTTTCAGGTGGGTCTATATATGTTTTCTTTGGGTTCACCTTATTACTTAGTTTCTCCAGGATCGTGAACTATAGGCTCAATGCCCTTTGTTTATGACTAGAATCCACTAATGAGTGAGTACATACCATATTCATATTTTTGGGTCTGGATTATCTCACTCAGGATAGTGTTTTCTAATTCCAACCATTTGCATGAAAAATTCAAGATGTCATTGTTTTTTACTGCTGAGTAGTACTCTAATGTGTAGATGTGCCACACTTTCTTTATCCATTCTTCCATTGAAGGGCATCTAGGTTATTTCCAGGTTCTGGCTATTACAAATAATGCTGCTATGAACATAGTTGAACAAATGCTTTTGTAGTATGATTGGGCATCTTTTGGGTATATGCCCAAGAGTGGTATTGCTGGATCCTGAGGTAGGTTGATTCCCAGTTTTCTGAGAAACTGCCACAATGATTTACAAAGTAGTTGCACAAGTTTGCATTCCCACCAGCAATGGATGAGTGTTCCCCTTGTTCCAAATCCTCTCCAGCATAAACTATCATTGGTGTTTTTGATCTTAACTATTCTGACAGCTGTAAGATTGTATCTCAGAGTTGTTTTTATTTGCATTTCCCTAATAGCTAAGGAAGTTGAACATGTCCTTAAGTATCTTTAGGCTTTTTGAAATTCTTCTGTTGAGAGTTCTCTTTTTAGTTCAGTACACCAATTTTAATTGGGTTATTTAGAATTTTAATGTTTAATTTCTTGAGTTCTTTATGTATTTTGGAGATTAGTCCTTTGTCTGATGTGGGGTTGGTGAAGTTTTTTTTTTCCCATTCACTAGGATGCCTTTTTGCCTTATTGACTGTGTTTTTTGCTTTACAGAAGCTTCTCAATTTCAGGAGGTCCCATTGATTTATTGTTACTCTTATTGTCTGTGCTACTGGGTTATATTTAGGAAGTGGTCTCCTGTGCCCATGCATTGAAGGTTACTTCTCACTTTCTCCTCTATCAGGTTCAGTGTGGTCAGATTTATATTGAGGTCTTTAATCCATTTGGACTTGAGTTTTGTGCATGGTGATAGATATGGATCTATTTTCATTCTTCTACAGGTGGACACCAAGTTATGCCAGCACCACTTGTTGAAAATGCTTTCTTTTTGCTTCTTTGTCAAATATCAGGTGTTCATAGGTGTGTGGATTAATATCTGGGTCTTCAATTCAATTCCATTAGTCAGCATCTCTGTTTTTATGCCAATACCAAGCTGTCTTCACTACTGTAGCTCTGTAATAGAGCTTGATGTCAGGGATGGTGATGCCTCCGGCAGTTCCTTTATTGTACAGGATTGTTTTGGCTATCCTGGGTTTTTTTGTTTTTCCATATGAAGTTGAGTATTGTTCTTTCAAGGTCTGAAGAATTGTGTTGGGATTTTGATGGGGATTGCATTGAATCTATAGATTGCCTTCGGTAAGATTTACATTTTTATTATGTTTATCTTTCCTATCCAAGAGCATGGGAGATCTTTCCATTTTCTGGTATCTTTTTCAATTTCTTTCTTCAAAGACTTAAAGTTCTTGTCAAATAGGTCTTCCACATCCTTTGTTAGTGTTACCCCCAGATATTTTATATGATTTGTGGCTATTGTGAAAGGTGATGTTTCTCTGATTTCCCTCTCAGCTTCTTTATCATTTGTGTATAGGAGGGCTACTGATTTTTTAGTTGATCTTGTATCCTGCCACATCACTGAAGGTATTTATCAGCTGTAGGAGTTCTCTGGTAGAGTTTTTGGGGTCACTTATGTACACTATCATGTCATCTGCAAATGATGAAAGTTTAACTTCTTCCTTTCCAATTCAAATCCCCTTGATCTCCTTATGTTGTCTTATTGCTACTACTAGAACTTCAAGCACTATGTTGAAGAGATATGGAGAGAGTGGACAGCCTTGTCTTGTTCCTGATTTTAGTGGAATCGCTTTGAGTTTCTCTCCATTTAATTTGATGTTAGCTGTTGGCTTGTTGTATATTGCTTTTATTATATTTAGATATGATGCTTGTATCCCTAATCTCTCTAAGACCTTTATCATGAAGGGGTGTTGAATTTTATCAAATGCTTTTTCAGCATCTAATGAAATGATCATATGGTTTTTTCTTTCAGTTT
Organism: Ondatra zibethicus; assembly: GCA_004026605.1. Taxonomy (NCBI): domain Eukaryota; kingdom Metazoa; phylum Chordata; class Mammalia; order Rodentia; family Cricetidae; genus Ondatra; species Ondatra zibethicus. Next base: position 46,057 of record PVIU01006855.1, read on the forward strand.
ATTTATATGGTGGATTACACTGATTGATTTTCATATGTTGAACCAGCCCTGCATCTCTGGGATGAAGCCTCCTTGGTCATGATGGATGATCTTCTTGATGTGTTCTTGGATTCAGTTTGCCAGAATTTTCTTGAGAATTTTTGCATCGATGTTCATGAGTGAGATTGGTATATACGTCTCTTTCTTGGTTGAGTCTTTGTGCAGTTTTGGTATCAGGGTAACTATAGCTTCATAAAAGAGTTTGGCAGTGAGCCTTCTGTTTCTATTATGTGGAACACTTTGAGGAGTATAAGTATTAGCTCTTCTTGAAAGTTCTGGTAGAATTCTGCACTAAAACCATCCGGCCCTGGGCTTTTTTTTGGTTGGTAAGTTTTTGATGGCAGCTTCTATCTCCTTGCGGCTTATAGGTCTATTTAAATTGCTCAACTGGTCTTGATTTAATTTTGGTAGATGGTATCTATCTAAATTAATGTCTATTTCTTTTACATTTTCCAATTTTGTGAATTACAGGATTTTGTAGTATGACCTAATGAGTCTCTGAATTTCCTCAGTGTCTGCTGTTATATTCCCCTTTTCATTTCTGATCATGTTAATTTGAGTGTTCTCTCTTTGCTTTTTGATTAGTTTGGCTAAGGGTTTCTCAATCTTGTTGATTTTCTCAAAGAATCAGCTCTTTGTTTCGTTGATTCTTTGGATTGTTTTCTGTGTTTCTCTTTTGTTGATTTCAACCCTCAATTTGATTATTTCCTGTCTTCTTCTCCTCCTGGGTGAGTCTGCTTCTTTTTTTTTCTTGAGTTTTCTGGTATGCTGTTAGGTCACTGATGTGAGCATTCTCTGTTTTCCTTATGTGGGCACGTAGTGCTATGAACTTCCCTCCTTAGCACTGCTTTCATAGTGTCCCATAGGTTTGGATATGTTATCTTCATTTTCGTTGAATTCAAGGAAGGTTTTAATTTCTTTATTTCTTCCTTGGTTCAGGAGTTGACTGTTCATTTTCCATGAGTTTACAGGCTTTCTGGGGGTGGTATTGTTGTTGAATTCTAACTTTACTCCATGGTGATCTGATAAGACACAGTGAATTACTCCAATTTTTTTCTATCTGTGGGTGTTTGTTACCAAGAATGTGACCAGTTTTAGAGAAGGTTCCATGAGGTGCTGAGAAGAAGGTATATTCTTTTTTGTTTGGGTGGAATGTTCTATAGATGTATGATAAGTCCATTTGATTCATTACATCTTTTAGTTCTCTTATTTCTCTCTTAATCTTCTGTCTGTTTGACTAGTCCATTGTCGAGAAAGGATTGAGATCTCCTATTATTAGTGTGTGGGGTTTGATGTGCAATTTAAGTTTTAGTAATGCTTCTTTTACATATGTGGGTGCTCTTGTAATAGGAGCATAGATATTCAGGATTGAGACTTCATCTTGATGAATCTTCCTGTTATGAGTATAAATGTCTTTCACCATCTCTTCTGATTGATTTTAGTTTGAAGTCTATTTTGTTAGATATTAGGATAGCCACATCCGCTTGTTTCTTAGGTCCATTTGATTGGAAAACCTTTTCCCAATCCTTTACTCTGAGGTAGTGTCTGTCTTTGAGGTTGAGGTGTGTTTTTTGTAAACAGCGGAATGCTGGATCCTGTTTTCATATCCATTCTCTTAGCCTGTGTCTTTTTATAGGTGAATTGAGACCATTGTTATTAAACAATATTAAGGACCAGTGGTTGTTAGCTCCAGTTATCTTTCTGTTGTGGTCTTTATGTATTTCCCTTCTTTGAGTTATGCTATTGGGGGTCATCAGATGTCTGTGCTATTGTGGATGTAGTTAGCATCCTTGGGTTGTGGCTTTCCTTCTAGTACTTTCTGTAAGGCTGGGTTTGTGGATACATATTGTTTACATCTGTTTTTGTCATGGAATATCTTGTTTTCTCCTTCAATGGTGAATGAAAGCTTTGTTGAGTATAGTAGTCTGGGCTTGCATCCATGGTCTCTTAGTGTCTGCAGCACATCTATCCAGGACCTTCTGGCTTTCATGGTTTCCATTGAGAAGTCAGGTGTAATTCTGATAGGTTTACCTTTACATGTTACTTGACCTTTTTCCTTTGCAACTTTTAATATTCTTTCTTTGTTCTGTATGTTTTGTGTTTTGATTGTTACATGGCGAGGGGATTTTTTTTTTTTGATCCAATCTATTTGGTGTTCTGTAAGCTTCTTGTACCTTCATAGGGATATCCTTCTTTAGGTTGGGAACGTTTTCTTCTATAATTTTGTTGAATATATTTTCTGTGCCTTTGAGCTGGAGTTCTTCTCCTTCTTCTACCCCATTCGTCTCAGGTTTGGTGTTTTTATGGTGTCCCAGATTTCCTGAATGTTTTGTGTTAAGTATTTGTTGGATTTAGTGTTTCTTTGACCCATGAGTCTATTTCCTCAATAGTATCTTCAGCACCTGAGATTCTTTTTTCTATCTCTTGTATTCTGTTGGTTATATTTGTCTCTGTAGTTCCTGTTCATTTATCCAGATTTTCCATTTCCAGAGTTCCCTCTGTTTGTGTTTTCTTTATTACCTCTGTTTTAATCTTCAAGTCTTGAGCTGTTTCCTTCACCTGTTTGATTGCTTTTTCTTGGGTTTCTTTGAGGGATTTGTTAATTTCTTCCAGCTTTCTGTTTGTCTTCTCCTCCATTTCTTTGAGGGAGTTTTTCACTTCATCTTTAAAGGCCTCCATCATTTTCATAAAGTTACATTTAAAGTCGTTTTTTTCTATATCTTATGGGTTAGGATGATCAAGTCTTCCTTTTTTGTGTCTGCTGGGTTCTGGTGTTCGGATGTTGGAGGAATTCTCGCATTGGCCCCTTCCCATCTCTTCCTTCAAATGAGGCCGGTAGTGTCTTGGCCTCTAGTCCAATCCTTGCTGTGGCTGTCTCTCTCATGACCACCAAGTATTGGTCTCGCAGGGTTCCAGGGAGCTCTCAGGGAATGGTGAGTTGGGGGCAGGGTGGATTGAGGGCTAACAGGCCAGCTCCCTGCCGAAGGGACCTAGGGGGCCCTGGCTTTTCTCCCAGTGGAGGTTTTAAGGAGTAGGGGGTCCAGGGCCACAGCGCCACTATTGACTCACCTTTTATGTCCACCAAGTATTGGTCTCCACGGAGCTCGCAGGGAACCTAGGCCAGTATTTCTTAATGAAATCATTTTCTATAAAGTATGGTCTGTGTAAGTTAAGGGTAGGTTTTAAAGATGCTTCTCTGGGTTGTTTGTCAGCAGCTCTGGTCCACATATCCTGAGCATGCCTCATATCCTAATTGATTCTGTTTACAGTGAAAAGGACTGATAAGGACACATCTTAGTGATCTTGGAATAAATGAGTTCTCTTACAGGTTAAAATTCAAGCTGTAAGATAAGAAGAGGGAGTCTATGAGCAGAAGCTTTAGTCAGGAAAGCTGACAGGTTCAGAGGACGATACAAAGGATGCAGAGTGTTGCACAAATAATAAAAATCCAGAGACAGATATTGAAACTCAAGATGAAAATGAAAAAAGTAAAGCAGCCAAGCCACTAGAGAGGTCTTACCTCTACCAAGGCTCAGACAAACAAAGGGGAGATCCCCGCTCTATGAATCCTCAGACTGAGGCTGAGACCTCTCTCCTCCAGTGTTATATTTCTCTCTAGTGCTGGGATTGAAGGCGTGCACCACCACTGCCCAGCCTCTCTAGCTATCTAGTGTGGCTGCTGGGGTTAAAGTGCCCCCACTGCCTGGCCTGTATGGCTGGCTAGTGTGGCTACTTTGCACTGATCTTCAGACAAGCTTTATTTATTAAAACACAAATAATATATCACTATAACAGAGGATGATTTAGGACCTTCCCCGGGTCTCCCCATATCCCTCAACCTCATTTTCCATTGACTCAGAGATGTTGTTTGTAGCTAGCATTGCTAGAATGTGCCTTCCTGATAGTGACATGTTCTTTGCCACCCCGTATGCCCTTAATATACAGTTGTGTTGATGATGAACAGAGTGGGTTTAGAGGTGAACAGTGTGCTTAGAGTCCTGAAATTCATACATTACAAACTAAAGGAGTTTCTTTCTTTTGTGTAGAACAGGATGACAGGTGATGTAATAAGTTTGATGTTTAGAAAGCTACTAAACGGAAAGGGATTCATTTCCTGATAAGGCATGGGCCACTTAAAGATTCTACAATGACATGAACCCAACAGAGTAGAAGAGTGATAGAGTTGGAAGTCTCCAAGGCGACTTCTGTGCCCTACAGTTACTGACGGGATACCATGAAAGGGTTTTGATGTGTTTATTTGTTTTAGGGTTTTTGAGTGAACATTAGGAGAAAATGTATTTGAGTCATGAAAATTTGAGGTCTGAGCTGTGCAAACAGAACCATGAAATTTTTCAAGACTGCAGATTCAACCTCATATGGGGACCAAATGCAGGGAAAGAGGTGCAACTTCTGAAGTCTTAGCCCAGCTTCTTTTTGCTTCTCCATTGGAAAAGAAGTAACAGTTTCACTTTTGTCAAAAGGTGTTTGTTCCTTACTTGGGGAGTATGAAAGATAATTGTACTGCAGTGGATCTGATTTCTGTAATGGGAAGAAAGCTTGGGTTGAAGGGAAGAAAGTTGAATATTAATATCAGTCTTTATATCATTGATCCTTTTTCATTTTATTGTATCATTTTTTTTCATTTCAGATACCGTGGAGGTTTCCCAGTATAGCCTTCTTTTTAATAAACTTCTAGATGCCTGTATAGAAAGTAACAGTCTTGGCATATCATCTTGTGTAGCAGAGTTCATGGTTTCCAAAAGCATCCCTATTGACTTTTCCTTTCTCAGGAGACTAATCACTTCCTTGGGAAGGAGTTGTTTGTGGCTCAAAGCCAGAACCCACTACAAAAGTAAGTTCCATTGAAATGTTTGAATTAATATGTTGGTTTTGACTATTTTCTAATCCAGAAATCATCTATAATATTTTCAGTATGCAAAAATAATAGTTGGTACATATTCACAGGTAGTGGTCTGATAGATCTGTGCTGAGTTTTGAAAACTTTTTTTGTCCTTTGTTTACAAGTACCATGCTTTTCTCTTAGCACATCATCCATTCCAGTAGAGGGCAAACAAAGAAAATTTGACCCAATTTGACAGATCTTACAACACAGGAGTAAAAATGTTAGGTGAATTGAAATGGAAATGTTTGGGTATCAGACATCCCAGCCACACAACCTGAGCTAGAAGTGTTTTTAAACTCCCAGCTATGATCACCTTAACAAGTGGTAACTTTTCTTCCCAACGAAATAGGAAAATAATTAGGTTGAATTATAAGTAATAAGTTTAAGTGTTTAATGCACTTGTTTGGGGGGTTAGGTTTTGGTTTTTAATGGGGTCTCATGTTTTATGTATGTGTGCACACACACATAAATATAACAGTAATTAAATAAAATTTAAATGTTACTGGAACATCTTTAGATTGTGTTTAGATATAGTTCTCAGAGATTAGCATCATCTTGAATGATATTGTTTAGATATAGTTCTCAGAGATTAGCATTATCTTGAATGAAAAAACATTTTAAGCAAAATCAACATACAGATTTAATTTGATTTTGATAAACTGTATACAATGTTATCTGTATCCAATTGAGTGTCCTCAGAGTGCTAATTATCATTTCTAATGAGCAGCCAAACAGTTTAAGGTTAAATCAGATCTGCTGTCTTGGAGAGAGCTGTGGAGTTGGTGCTTGTGATGGCCATGCACAGGGTGCAGTGCACTTTGTGTCTTGTGCTCAGCACTTGCAGGCAGAGTAGGAGCAGTAACAGCCGCATCCTCACGTGATAGTCTGTGCTTTGTATTCATAATTCAAGGTAAACAGTGACCATAAAAGTATAAAGTTGTTCATAGACCAAGTCCCATTAAAATCTAAGTAACTGTCTGGTTAGGAATTTTTTCTTCTTGTTTTTCTTTTGTTTTGAGATAATCTCACTATATATAGCACAAGCTTGCCTCCAATTCACAGTCCTTCTGCCTCAGCGTCCTAAGTGCTGAGATTAGAGGCATGTACCACCACACCTGGATACTTATTGATTATTCTGAAATTATGTCATATACATTATTATGACTTGAAAAAATGGGCATTTGCCACAGTAAAACACAAAGGTCATATTTCAGAGTTCTCATAAAGAGTAGTATCTAATGTACCAAGATACTCACTACCATAAAAGGTGTAGTAAATATGCAAATGCAAAAGTTACCCTGCCCTATAAGTATCTCCCAGCTGAACACTTAAACAGTGTTAAGTCTTACCCATTGAGGTTTAGTGAAGTGTGACCTGTTGTTTAATTTTCAGGTGCTCTTTTACTGGGCTGCTACCCACCATTAGAAGGGAACTTAAACCGGAAAATTCTACTGATTCCTTCTTATTTATCTGAGATTGAAATGCTTTTAGCTATCGAAATATTTCTGGTGTCTAACGCTACGAGTATTCAGAGCCCAGGAGCTTCCGCACAGGTGCTGCAGGTCGTTTTGAAAAGGTGGGTTAATAGGACTCCAGCCGCTGCGTTCTGAACATAGATGTGGCCCACGCTGCTCTAGAATGCAGAGTCTGTGCCTTGTGTTTGTTTACACTCTATGTATGTATACATGTATATACACATATATTATGAACGTGGATAACATTTAAACTGAGAAAGAACAAGACCTACTTGAAACTAAAAACCACACAAGTTAAAGGGTTGTTGATGAACTTCAGTGGTAGAGTGTGTAGATGCATGAGAACCAAAATAAAGGCCAAACAAGTTAACCCCAGTAAACAGACATTAATACATGTCAGAAGATATGGATCTTCTTTAAGTACCAACCTTCCTTGTGTTAAAAGGGGTCTTTATCTAAAAATTTTAGCTGTGAATCTTTTCTTTATTCCTTGCAGATCCAGAATGACACAGCCTGACATAAATGCCACATCAGTGTGGACACTTATCTCTAAGAGATTCCTCAGTTCTTCAACTGTAGAATCGCAATCATTTTTTAATGTAAAGTTGAATATAAAATATGTATTTTAAAAATGAAAGGCTACTTGGGTGCCAGCTTCTCCCAGAATAAGTGGTCCCGGAGAGAAAGCTAGGAGAAAGCCAGTGCCTTCTGTGACTGTCGGGAAGGATTATGAAGGTCTGAGATTTTACCTCTTTTCACGCTGGCCTGCCAAAGGTCCATGCGTGCTAGTGTAAGACACAAGACTCCTGTGTTGGAGCCTGGTGCAGACAGCCAGAAAGTCTGTTTATCAGTACAATTCACTCCCACCCCAAAGTCCTGTTGATAGTTCGAATGGACTCCTGGACATGTGGCGGGTTCCCTGACAGGAACGCAGGCCCAGGCCTAAAGAACCGAAGCCTGCTTTCCATTCTCTACAGGAAGACACTACATAAAGGCGTCAGCAAGCCTGTCTTTTGCTCAAGAAGGAGAAACTGTCTTTGTCTTCCAAGGTTCTTCACTGTTTAAAAATGCTTGAAATTCAGAACAGGAAGTAGTCAGCATCTCTAACAAAACTCCCTCAAATCCAGCTGGCTCACGGCAGATGCTCCCTAACATCTCATACTCAGAACCAGTGAATCTGCTTTCTTGGTTTCTTATAGGAGTCATTTGGCCCCGTTTGTTTGTTTGTAGACAGGATTTCTCTATATAACAGCCCTGGATGTTCTGGACCTCACTGGACCAGGCTTCTCAGAGATCTGCCTGCCTCTGCGTCCCAAGCGTTGGGATTGAAGGTGTGAGGTGTGAGCCACCACCACCCAGCTGTATAGTCCCTGTTTAACAAGAGGAAATCATTTTACTTGCACTTTTTAAAAAACCCCATTGAAATTAGCCTTTGTTCTTATTGCTCTGTTTTTAGCAGGGCTTCCTTTATTTGACACTGCACACTATGTGGCATAAGGTGTCTGGGTTTTATTCTTAAAAGAATTTGATTTCTTCTTGCATCCATTTCCCACATATGCAGCCTCTGTATTCATTGTTGAATGTGAGGGTAGTTGTAGCCCTAGTTCATGACCAGTGACATACCTAGATCTTTGTCTTGCTGGTGTGCTGATCCCTGCCTTAGGGTGCTAACCTCTATTGAATCTTAATTCATTTTTAAACATTGAGAATATGCCACCTATTCAGTTTTTCAATCTATCAAACTCTAAAGTGCCTCTTTTAGTTTAGGAGTCCCCAGAAAGCACTTTTGAAGTGCAAGCCTTATTTACATCACCCAGTTGTTCTTGCCAGTGTTAATTTAGGTAGAACCATTCTTAGAACTCGATGCTCACTGACCCCCAAAGTACCAAGAGCAAAAAGCAAGAAGCCCCCCTCCCAAAAACAAAAGGCTGGGTGGTGGTGGCGCACGCCTTTAATCCCAGCACTCGGGAGGCAGAGGCAGGCAGATCTTTGTGAGTTCGAGGCCAACCTGGTCTACAAGAGCTAGTTCTAGAACAGGCTCCAAAGCTACAGAGAAACCCTGTCTCGAGAAAGAAAAAAAAAAGCAAGAAAACCATAATATCACATATTTTAAATACTTTTAACTATTTCCTTTATCCAGAAGAAAAGCTATCATAAATTAAGAATTTAATGCCTGTAAACATAATCAAAATTGATGGCAGATGGAGCTTGAAAAAAAAATTTAACACCTAATGAAGTACCCAAGTCAGGGCCAAAGAAAACCACACAGTGCTACAGTTGTTAATAAATGTTAGCTGCATACTAAGTACTTGCTTGAGACTAGAAATAACTAATGCCAAGAGAAAACTAATGTGATTATTAATAATTTAAGATGTATTGCACTTAATACTAACTTATACAGCTTAATATTTACAGTTCTTAACTTTGTAAATACAAATAGATAGGTAACTAGCTGTGTTCTAGATCAGTGTTTCTCAAACTACCCATTGCTACTGGGTCCTAAATATAAAATGCCTCTCATACTGCAAACCATGGTCCAAAAAGCTTACCATCATTGCTAAAAGATAGGATGATAGTTTAGAACCAATAAATACAAATGACTCTCCTACAGAAACCACACTGCTTCTGTTGAGAATTTCTGCCTTTGTGTTCACTTTACAGAACTGAAGAGAGCAAACCTCGAAACAAGGACGACTACCAAGCTGCAGTAGAGAGATTGATCACGGCTGCTCGCATATCAGACCCAAAGCTTTTCATTAAGCACATGACCGTCAATATTTACAAGGAGCAGGTATATAGTCTGGAGCAACGTTCTGCCCTGAAGTGGTTGAAAGAGAATTTGAAGTGGGCTGGAAACATTTGGCTTTTCACTAACCATTAGTTAATAAACGTGTTGTTGTTGGTTTTTTTTTTAAGTTCAAGTAATCATTGTTGAAAATAAAAGACAATAAAAAAAATAGCTCTCATTGTATTCAGCATTTGTATCTTACCGACACTAGAAGTTATCAAATAGTTTTCAAGTAATAAAAAATTTCATTTGCTTGCAATGGTTTTATTAACAATAAAAAGTGATTTTTAAAATTGCTTTTTTACACTGGGTGGTGATGGTGCATGCCTTTAATCCCAGCACTTGGGAGGCAGAGGCAGGCGGATCACTGTGAGTTCAAGGCCAGCCTGGTCTACAAGAGCTAGTTCCAGGACAGGCTCCAAAGCCACAGAGAAACCCTGTCTCGAAAAACCAAAAAAAAAAAAAAAATTGCTTTTTTACTTAAATTTAGAAGGACCTAAGTATGGTAAATTCCTTTTTAATAATGTAGTTTAAAGAGTGAGAAGCCTTCACTGAATGCTGTGCAACCCTTAACAAGACCACCCGCAGGGTACTCGGGGCGGGGGAATGATACAGGACTGGACACAACACAACAACACTAAGAGCCACCAGATACTACAAATGACTTTGCCATAGTCAGGGTTACCAGTGCCAGAATAAAGCACCCATTGTTATCTGAGGTTTCTGTCCTGCCCTGTCCTGCAGTCATTCAGTCCCAAAGAATTACACAGAGGTCTACATCAATTATAAACTGGCCCAGTATCTCAGGCTCTTCTTATTTACTAATTTTTATAACTTACATTAGTCCATAATTCTTGTCTGAGTTAGCCATGTGGCTTGGTGCCTTTTTCGGCGAGACAGTCACATCTTGCTTCCTCTGAGGCTGGGTCACGGACTCCGGACTTAAACTTCCATCTTTCCAGAATTCTCGTTGCCCCACCTCTTTCAGCGTTTATTTAAAATACAAGTGACAGGGTACAGACCATTGCCCCATAGCAACCCATGACCAAAAGCAACTTGGAGATAAAAGGTTTATTTGACTTACACTTCCACATCACAGTTCATACCTGATGGAAGTCAGGGCCGGAACCCAAACATGGCAGAAACCTGAAGGCAGGGGCTGATGCAGAGGCCATGGAGGGGTACTGCTTCTGGCTTGATCCCCATGGCTTGCTCAGCCTGCTTTCTTAGAGGACCTAGGACCAGCAGCCCACAATGGGCTGGGCCCTCCCCCACTGATCACTAATTGAGAAAATGCCTTACAGCTGGATTTCATGTAGATATTTCCTCACCTGAGGCTCCTTCCTCTCTGATGATTCTAGTATACGTCAAGTTGACATAAAATTAGCCAGCACAGACTTAAAACACTAAAATTTAGAGAGCATTATACCAAACGTTTAAATTACCCTCAATTTTCTTCTAGTGTCCATGATTCTTTATTATTACATGTATAAAATGGGAGGCACACACCTGCCACATCCATGTGGAAGTTGCAAGACAGCTTTTTGGAATTTGTTCTTCCCTTCCACCTTTATCTGGTGATCAAACCGAGGTGGTCAGGCTTGTGGTTCTGACAGCAAATACCTTTATCTGCTGAGCAACCTGACCAGCAAAGAACTGTAGGATTTTTTGACAATGTGTGACTCGGGTGTTAAGTTGGATATTGCTAAAGAAAATATTAAACAAATATGCCAAAAGTTAAATATCTAACAAGGATTGTTCCAAAGCACTAGGAAGTCGTCTTCAGTATCTGTAGCCTGTTCTCTTTAATGAAATCCACATTCTTAATACTGTAAGCCATAAATTAAAGTCTTTAAGGATAAAAAGCGCTCTAACTAGGGCAATAAATGGACAAGTGGTAAGCAGGGGGAGGTTATTTAAAGGAGTTCTCAAAATAGATAAAGTCAGTATCCTTAAGTCTATGTTCTCACTAGAGTAGGTAAATTAAGTCCAAGTACTCTTTTTTGTTGTTGTTTTGTTTTTCGAGACAGGGTTTCTCTGCTTTGGAGCCTGTCCTGGAACTAGCTCTTGTAGACCAGGCTGGTCTCGAACTCACAGAGATCCGCCTGCCTCTGCCTCCCGAGTGCTGGGATTAAAGGCGTGCGCCACTACTGCCCGGCGACTCCCAGCACTCTAAGCCTGATTGAAGTGTGGTAGGCAACACTGCCAGACTCACAAAATGAATGTGGCGAGCGAATTGCAAACCACGCTCATACAGACAACCTAGAGACTGGGGCTGCAGCAATGCAGGTCGCAAGGTTGCCGCCGGGAGAGCAAAGATTCATCCAAGAGACGGGATGGGACTGGGCTTGGCACTGGAAAAACGCAGGCTTCTTTCTTGCCTGTCGACCAAGCGAAGAGAAAGCATTAGCGAAAGGAGCAGTTACTGTTCCATCTTCTGCAGTTCTGGATATCAAAGTTAGGGCGTGACATAAAGTAGAAAGCCCACGCTGACTGAGAACATTTAACATTTAAAAATAGCCTAGTAGCGTGGAGTGGTAGCTGCAAGTTCAAGGCCAGCACGGGATACAGTGGGAGACACTGTCTCAAATGATACTGAGTAAATCCAGATAATGCTAGAGGCAAAGTCAAGTACGAAATGTAGGCCAGAGAGGAACGGGATACTTCAAACTCAGCTGCGTCTGGGAAGCAGATCAATACTTCCAACCGCAGCTCTGTGAGGATCAGCGTCAGCAGAGCGCCCCGCCGCCGCCCTCCACCCCCCAGCAAGGGCGCTGCGCACGCGCACGATGGCCCCGCCCCCTGGCGCCGGCTCCTCCTCCACCTTTGCTCTCCGTCCCCTCCCCCCACCTACCCGCCAATCATCTTTCTCCCTCAGACCTAGTCGGCGCCAGAGCGCAGGCTGTGTCTCCCGAAGCCCGCAAGTAGCGGGGTAAGGACACAAACTCCTGCGGCTTTGCCTCGGGGAGGGAGGACAGACAGACGGCCGAAGCCCTGGCCCGAGAGCGGCTTGCAGGCCGGCCGGACGGCCGTGCGCAGGCGTTCTAGGAGGAAGGCCGGTCCGCCGTAGCCAATGAGCACGGGTCCTGCGGCCTGCTCGCCGGTCAGGGTGACCCAGGCCTGTGCGGGCCTGAGGCAGTGGACGAGGCCTGTCAGGACCTCCTCGCTTAGTACAAGTTGACCAGGGACTCCACCCTTGCCCAGAGCTCGACCTGTGAGTGCCTGAGGCGTGGGCGAGGCCTCCAGGAGGGAGCTGGGTTTAGGCTGCTGGGAGAGCATGGAGGCTGGTGGGGCAGTGGGAGGAGCTCCACCCCAAGTTGCAGGCCCTCCAGTTGGCCTCTAGACCTGCAGTCAAACTGAGGAGACTCCTAGAGGGGAGGTGGGAAGTGTAGTCCTCCGAGAAGGTGCACTAAAGAACTTAGTGACTTTGCTAATTAATTCGAGAACATGTGTGGGAATGGACTTTAAGGGTGTAGGAAAACGGCCAAAGAGGCTTAATATGGAGCTCACATAGTTGCTGTTTTCGAGGTATAAAAAGTTTGGTTGGTTGGTTGGTTGGTTGGTTGGTTGGTTGGTTGGTTGGTTGGTAGGTAGGTTGACTGAAGCATTTCTCCCAAGATAGCCCTACCGAGAAGGAACTGGAGATGCCCGATACCCCTTTGCTTAATGTTGATGAAGGGATTTTAAGCTCAGGGAACTTGGAACACTAGCGCGGGTAGGCTGTGAAAAATCTAGTCCTCCATAATGGGAAGGCCCAAAAGACGCGCCCTACGCTAATCCTGTAGGATGCGGATGGGTTGAGGGGCAACAGCGGGTTTTCTTTTCTCCCGCCAGTTCTTAGGGTTGGCGCCTGACGCTCAGCTGGATGAATTCCATTCAGTGGGTTTAATCGGACCCTGGATATACAGCACCAAGGCCTGTATGTAGGTGAGGCTGGGCCAGCAAGTGCCTGTTGAAATGAAGTGTTTGCAAGTGTCCTGTTTTCTCCTGTGCCTTTGGCCTTCAAGATGCAATTACGGTGTACGTCTCCAGCGAGAGATATGAGAAAGGAAGCTAAAGAACTTACTATCCATTGATTTATCTAATACTGTTCCCTGATTTTGCTGTCCTTGTTTACTTTTTACCCTACTCTAGGGAGCCTAAAAGCAACGGAAAAAATAATGTCTGGTCTCTGGGTGAGAGGGTGCGTGCTTTTGATCCCAGCGCTCCAGAAGCAGAGGCAAATGGATCTCTGTGAGCTGGATGATAGCTTGGTTTACATAGTGAGCTCCAGGCCAGCCAAGTCTACTAGTGAGATCTTGTCTCCAAAAACAAAAACAAAAAAGATAAGAAAGAAATGCATGGTTTTACCATTACTTGAGAGAACAAATTTCTTCTAAAACCTCATCATAGTTACTAAAGTGAGAGTAGTGTGAGACTAAGTTAAAATAAATTACTTTCAAATACAAATAGTGCCAAGAGGCCGAAGCTCGATCTTGAAGATCTCTTATTTGACAACTTCGGTACTTGTCAAAAATACTGGCCAGAGGCAGCTGGGTCTGCAGAGCAGTTCCAGGCCAGCCTGAGCTACGGAGAGAGTTGCAGACCTCGGGGAAGAAGGGGAAGGAATGGAACAGAAGGCATTATCACTATCAAGTAGATTCAAGAATTCATTTATACTGGTGTGTAATTGGCTACCTTCTATCCACATAGTACACCATTTCTTTGGGTCAAGGTATTCCAGGGTGTCCTCCCTTCACTGCAGGAAATCTCCCATTACTCCGTGTGAGTCTCAATCATTGCGTTTGCTGCTTCGCTCTTTGGTTGTCTGCTTGTGTCTGTGTCCGGCTTCTCCACTCCCTCTTCCTGCACTGTAAGTTTAGTGAAAACAGCAATTGTCTTAATGCTTTAGTGTTTTACCTTGGACCTACCACAGCACTGAGTAAATGCTTATTGGTAAACTGGTGAGTTAAGGAATCAGAATGCTGGTAGACGGAGTGTCTGTAGTCGCTGGGTCACATGCCTGAGGTTTTCTCTGAATGGAAGGGGGATGTTGACAGGAATTGTGAGAATTGCCTGAAGACAGAACTCCTGTGGCTGCCGTAGCTGAGCTAGGCTTTTGAAGCTGGTGTCACCAGCTTACCACAGCCGGTAATGCTCTGTGTAGCCAGCTGCAGCGGTGGAAGAGACGGTCCCTTGCTGCTGGCTGTGCAGACCGAGTTCATCCAGAGATTTTACTCAGCTGAAGCTGAGATCTTGATTTACACGGCAGAAAAAGAGTTTCAGGGTAAGACAATATGAAGACAGGTTAGAGTTTATTTTTTATTTTTATTTATTTTTGTTTTGGTTTTTCAAGACAGTGTTTCTCTGTGGCTTTGGAGCCTGTCCTGGAACTAGCTCTTGTAGACCAGGCTGGCCTCGAACTCACAGAAATCCACCTGCCTCTGCCTCCTGAGTGCTGGGATTAAAGGCGTGCGCCACCACCGCCTGGCTCAGGTTAGAATTTTGTTTTGTTTTGTTTTGTTTTTAAGCCTACAGCACCCAGTATTCCCAGATAGTCTCCCATCCAAGTACTAACCAGGCCCAACCCTGCTTAGCTTCCGAGATCAGACGAGATTGGGCGCGTTCAGGGTGGTATGGCCGTAGACCAGGTTAGAGTTTATTAAGAAAAGGTTTTCACATTGATTTAAGGTTTTATATAACAGGAAACTTATTTCTCCTTGCAAAGGTAATAATGATAGGAAGTTCATATTAAATGTCAAATATGAATGACCCTGGCCTGGGAAGACGGGTTCAGTTTTCCCTGAATAATATATTCCAGCATAGAAGCAGCTATGTGAGCTTTCAGCCGCAGGATGAAAGAGTCAGCAGTACCTGGTGGTGCTGCCTGAGAAGGCTGTGGACTCCTTAGGTAGGAGGCGGGGCCTCGTTGGAAGAAGTACATCACCAGCCACTGCACCCCACTTTGTTCTTTCTGATCCCTCCTGCCACCTGCCAAGTGCTGTGTCTTACCTGCTGATGGGCGGCATCCCCTTCTGGAGCTGAGCCAAAAAAAAAAAAAAAAAAAAAAACCTCTTTCTCCCTTATGTTGCTCTTGTCAGGATATTTTTATATCACAGCAATGGGAAAATAACAAGACACCTCACATAGAATTTATAGTTTATATATATTCCTCACACGTATAGCTTATATATATATATATATTATTAGGTTAGTACTTAGGCATTTCACTTTGAGGATAGTAACATAGTGGTAATATCTCAAATTGAATCTCAAATTTCACCTGTTGAGCTCTTCCGTTTGCTTGTTCATCCGTCAGGCAATTAATGGGTGCTTGGAGGTCGGTGTCCGTATTCAGAAATGTTTTGCCACCTGAAGCCTTTGAGGAGGTAAGCCCTGTGGTCCACTTTGTGTTTAGGGGAAGGTCTGTTTTGTATTGAGCTCATTTCTACTTGTTTTTCAGATCCTGAAACTGTCTCGTTTTATGGTTTTAGGCAGGAACAACAACAACAACAACAGAGATAAAATTCATCTGCGCAGCCAAATTGTCTAAGGCTCCATTCAGAGCAGGAGATAACAGATCCTCACAGTATCGTTCTGTATGAAAGACAAAAAGGAAAGAGCAGATTTAACCGCCCAGCACAGCATTGTGTTCCCCAACTGTAGAGCACATAGCTTGGTGTTTTAGAGTTTAAAAGAGAATGACTATAATAAGAATAGAAATTCCTCCTCCTGGTGCATAGTAGATATACAGCAGTTATATAAATAAGTACACTTGGATGGGGAAGTTTGTGGCACAGTGGAAGTATGAGGCTTAGAAATCAGGTAAAAGAAGAAGATTGGGCTTAGCTGAGGGTTCTGTGGAAGAGGTGGTGAGACAGTAGCTCAGGCTGACCTCAAACTCATGGAGTCGTGGCTAGGTCTTGAATTCCAGATCCTCCCTCTGCCACCACACTCAATGTAGTTTCTATAAGGAATATTTGAGAGTAAGTTGGAAAGATTGATTAAGAAATAATTACTGAAGCTTTTAAATATAAGACTCAGAAGTGGTTCTTACCCTGTCGGAACTGTGGAAGCCATCTAAAAGTGTTTGTGTAACGAATACAGTGGCATGCATCGTGGTTTGAGAAAAGTCAGCTTCAGTCTGGTAGCAGAGAAAGTATTGATTCTAGAATCAATTGATTCTGGAATCTCTATCATCTTAACAATACAAAACCATTTCCTAGGACTCAGCATACCTGATAGGTTGCAAAGTGTGCCCAATATTTAGAGACTTCTTTTTAGAATAATTAGAATGGAAAACATTAATTGCAATATTAACAAACAGGCACTTTGTAATTGCTTCCCAAGAATTGTAAGTCATTTCCTTTGAGCTCAAAAATGTAGTGTTATTGTAGTATTCATTAAGGAAAATAAAAGGTACTTTAAGAACAGTCCAGACAGTTTGGGACACAATTTAAGAATGAGAATGTTAAGTTGTCTGATTGGAATGTGTTTCCACTCTAAAGCCACCATTTAGAAACCAGACAAACTACAGCAAATCCGTTTCTGTGTTGTTGCTGTGGTTTTTCTCTGCTTGGTGCTTTTAGGTTGGCTGTCACGTGCATGGTAAATGTATGCTTGTCCCAGATAATAATACCTGTGTCTGACAGGTTCTGCCTGAAGAATATCCTCCCTCATTGGCTTCCCACCTCTCGGGCTCTGTCAGGAGCAGAAGCCGTCAATGCCTTAAGGCCTTTCTACTTTGCAGTTCACCCCGATTTCTTTGGACAGCACCCCAGGGAAAGGGTAAACACTTTTTTTTTAACTCGTTGTCTATATGTGTAGTTGATTTACCTTTGAGCCAGTATAATAAAGAAAGTTCTGTAAGTTTTGGATTATCCTGTCATGGTAATGTTTGACACAGAAGCAATACTTACTTGAAAAATAATAAAGTCTCAAATTAATAAACTTAGCAAATATTTATAATGTTAGAAATTGAAACCATTGTTTATTCAAAGCTGTCATCATTTCTATAAACAATAAAGTTGCCACATAAATTCAAGAGTCTACTAATCATGTCTCCTGTGCTAGTTTTTGGAGTAAAGCGGAAGACTTGAGGAAAAAGCCTTTCTCCACTGATGGAGTCAGTGCCTGGGGATTTCCCAGCATGCTGTGTGCTGCTGAGCTGGTGCTGCCTGCTTTGTGCTCAGGGGCACAAACTGACAAAAGCCCTGGGGAAAGCTCAGAACCATCAAGATTTTTTAACATTAGATAATATTACAGAGCTAAGAGCATTAGCGTTCTCATTGGTCCCTTTGTTTTCATTAACACTGATCCCTGATTGAACCTGAAATAATAAACCCTGGGCACCAGGCTCAAGCAAATTTCCCTGCTCGGTGGCACAGCTTGAACATGGCTGCACATCACTCCTGGGGACGAAGACCTGGCTGTGGATCTGCCCTCAGCTTTGTGTGCCTGTCCGCTGCCAGCAAGTCTGCTGTAGTAAACCTTGCTGGTATACCAGCCCTTCTGAGTTCTGTGAATCGTAGCAGTACTCTGAACCCAGGTGCGGCCTGGGGACGCTCACTCCTCCAGTGTTCCAAGTCTGGTCATTTGTGTTTTCGCTTACTCTTTCAGCTGGTGTGCTCTGAGCACCTACTCTTTGCCAAGGCTTTGTGCTCACTGCTCTCTCAGCCTGGACCGCCTCACCTCTCCTTTCAGTGAGCTCTCCCAGGCCACCTTCCTTTCCATGTTCCCTCTTCTTACCTATTAGTATTTTCTCTATTTCGGTTTTCCTTCCCACGTGCCCTATCTTACTTACTAGGTTTATTGTTTGCCATCAGTGAAACGCAGGGCCCATGAAGGCTTCTAGCGTGGACTCTTCCCTGGCTTCCATAGCCTGCCCTCTGCTGAGGACACATGCAAGCTCCAAGTACTTGCCACTTCCTTCTCCAAATGCAGGACTTCACACTGACACCCACTGGTGTGGTTCTTTTCCTTTTAATACTCTAATTTTAAAATATGTGATACTAATAGGTTAAAAAATTCACAGCTAAATACAGTGTTCACTTAAAAATCTCAGTCTGGTCCCTATTTCCTTTTTCCCATTCCTATTCACTTCCTATTGATATTTGCTTTTGTTGACTTCTGGGTTACCCTTCCATTGTTACTTTTGACAAAAATGAAAACATCAAAAGTAACTTTGAAGATTGCAGTTTTATTTTGGATAGAGTTTGAGTTTGGTTTTGAGAAAGGGAGTCACCATGTGGCTCAGGCTACCCTCAAACTCAAGACTCCTTCCCCTGCCTTAACTTCCCAAATAAGGGGGTTTTGGTTTGTTTTCTTTTGTTTTTTGAGAGTGTCTCATGATGTAACTCAAGTTGACCTCAGACTTGCTATGAATCCCAGACTGGACTGAAGCCAACAATTGCCTTGCCTCAAACTCCTAGCGGTTGGAATCAGATGTGAGGGTAATCTCGATGTGACATCTGTCACTCTGTAGATGATCTGGCTGGTTAGGCAGGTGTCGTCTATCCCTTCAAAAGCTTGGTGCTTGGTTTAAAAGGATGACTTTCTCTAATTCGGGTCAAGTGTATCCCAGTAGCTGCTCTGCTACCAGAACCTCCAAACTCACCCAGCTGCTGGTATTTTAGGAGTGCACCCCTGCATGCAGCAAGATTTAGCTCAGTCATAGGAAGGTACCCAAACTTGCTTAGGGATTATCCTGAACAAGCATGTCATAATAAGTTCTAGAAACAAATATGCAAAGTGATTTCTACTCTCAAGACATTGTGTTCAGGAAAAGAGGTTTAAATACTCAAAAGCAGTTGTTATTACCAGACATGACACCTTTAATTCCAGCAGGGCCAGGCAGACAAGGCCAGCCTGGTCAACAAAGAGATTTACAAGCCAGCCAGGGCTTCATAGTGAGACCTTGTCTCAAAAACAACAACAGAAAACAAACAAGAAACCACCAATTGTTATTAACCCAAGCCTGGAAATGTGCAGCTTCATAGCCTTCTGGAGACTTGGGCAGAGAGACCTCAAATTTAACTTCAAGGTCATCCTAGGTTTAATTGAGAGACTTTTAAAAATGACAATAATAAGGCTAGCAAGATGGCTCAGCCAGGAAAGGCATTTACGGCCAAGGTGGTCAGCCTGAGTTAAATCCCTATGTCCATGTGGTGGGAGAAAAGAATGGATTCCTGGAAATTGTTCTCTGACTTCCACACGTATGCTGTAACATGCACTTTGCACGTACACACACAAAAAAATATAACAGAAGGGGCAGTTATTGTTCACTTCGTTCTGTTACCAACAGTACTTCTTTCTTATATAACAGTTGTCCTTGAAACCCCTCTGTCTGCTCATCTATAGCCTCTCTATCCTGCTTCCCTTCTGAGGACTATGTAGTCCCCCAGTAATCAAGAAGTTGCTATCGTCCCACACATCACAGAGCCCATTAAAGCCCTTTACTATAAAATAAGCTCTATTTTCTCCTATTTGGTTATTTGCCTTATGACATTGCTTACTACATGTATATGGGTTTTTTCTTAGTTTTTCTAACTTTTTTTATTAAAAAATGTATCTCAGTGGTCTATTATGGAGATACTATTAGAGATAATAGATCCAATTTTATGATCATTAATTTATTGCTTTGGGAGAGTAGCCATAACTAAGCTGCTCTTACTCCTAAGTGAAGAAGGAATCCAATCACCTTTTACCCTGATGCTTCCAAGGTGTTGTGTTGTGGCTCACCTTCAGCGGTTCTCCATGGCACACCGTGTAATGTGGAGCGAGCTTTTTTTAACCAAACAGCTAAGAAATCCCAACGTTTCCTTAAGGGGTGTGTGTGTGTCTACATCTGTGTCAGTGTTGGGGTGAGTGAGCGCAGGTGCCCGTGGAGGCCACAGAAGGGCACTGGATGCCTTGGAGCTGCAGTTACAGGCAGTTGTGAGCTGTCAGCTGGGTGCTGGGAACTGAACTCAGGTCCTCCATAAGATCAGCCCGTGCTCTAAACCATTTAGCCTCCAGGTCTCAGGTTTTAGTTTGTTTGTTTTAAGACAAGGTCTCACTGTGTAGCTCAGGCTGGCCTGGAACTTGGAACTTACTGTGTAGACCACTATGTAGGCCAGCCTTGAACTCACGGAGCTCTGACTGCTTCTGCCTCCAAGTGCTGGAATTAAAGCCATGTGCCACGACGTCAGGTTCCCTCCACATTTTTAACAGTAGATTACTTACTATCTTCAATACATTTAAAGACCACAAATAATTTCTTCTTTCTTTATTCATATGTAAATGCCCTTATGGTTTTTTTTTTTTTTCTAGGAAATCAATGAAAATTCTCTTAAGAGATTAAGTGTCTACTTAGAAAATCTCCAGAAACCGGGCTTCAAGTCTCTGAAACCAACTCAGCTTACATTTTATATAAGAGAAAAAACAGCCCAGAACTCCTCGGAAGGCCAGGAGCCTGTCAGTGCTTCCGGTAAGTTGTTTTATTTCTAGTGTGTCCCTTGCCAGCTTCAAGTGAAACCTGTTCATTATGTCTGACATTGTCAGAATACCTTTGGATTAAAGCCTTGATTGTTGAAAAATATCATATAATTGGTTTCCCAGAATTAGATTCTGTTCAAACCACATTATGTTTAAACATTTTTTCCCTGAAGTATTCCAGCCAAGTATTAGGGTTCACGCCTTTAATCCCAGTACTTGGGAGGCAGAGGCAGGTGGATCTCTGTGAGTTTGAGGCCAGCCTGGTCTACAGAGTGAGCTCTAGACCAGCCATGATGGTGTATAGCCAGACTCTAGAGTGAGGCCCTGTACCAAACAGCAGAAGCCCTGAAGCGTTCCTGTTTATGGTCTCCCAAATCTCGTGTTGGTCTGAGTGTGAGGCATGTCTGTTACATTCACACTTTGAAACCTACAGTGTTCCTTCTCTTACTGTCCCTGTGAAGGTAGAATGTTTAACTGTTTGTCACCTAGTGACATCTGCCCTACTTTCAAAGACCACAGAGACAGAGTAGGGTCTTGAGCTCAAGTCTCTAAACTTCTACCTGATGCTGTTTCTACACAGCCTTTTCTCTGAGCACCTACTTTCCCATCAGGATGAAGGAAGGTTGACAAGTAGGCTCTCTGGCTGTGGCTGCACACCTGTTACCCCAGTGTTTGTGCTGTAACAACTAACGGTTACCTGAGGATCAGAGTGTGGAGTGAACCACTAGTTAGCCATAGAGGCCAGGCAGAGGTGGCACACACCTTTAATCCCAGCACTGGGGAGGAAGAGACAGATGATCTCTGTGAGTCCAAGGCCACCCTGGGCTACACTAGATTGACCCAGTCTTAAGGGAAACAGCCAGGAGGTGGTGGCTCACACCTTTGATTCCAGTAATTGGGGGTCACACGTGTTTAATCCTAGGGAGGTGGGGACAGGAAGGAATATGGCTGGGAGGAGACAGGAGCTCAAGGCATTCAGTCTGAGGACTTGTGGAGACAGGATGCCCCATTTTGTCTGAGGATTCCTAGAGGTGAGGACTAGTGGCTGGCTGCTCTGCTGTAACAGGAAGGCCGCTTGTTCATCCCAGCCGCCCAGAACCAAAATAATCACACAGAAACCATGTTCATTAAAACACTGCTTGGCCCATTAGCTCTAGCTTCTTATTGGGTAACTCTTATATTAATTTAACCCATTTTTATTAATCTGTGTATCACCACATGGCAGTGACTTACCAGCAAAGATTCAGCATTTCTGACTCTGGCGGCTCCATGGTGTCTCGCTCTGACTCCACCCGTCTTCCCCCAGCATTCAGTTCTGTCTTCCCTGCCTACCTAAGTTCTGCCCAATCAACAGGCCAAGGCAGTTTCTTTATTCATTTATGGTAATCACAACATACAGGGGGACTCCCACATCACCTCCCCTTTTCTGTTTAAACAAAAAGGAAGGCTTTAACTTTAACATAGTATTACAGTTAACTATCTCTAGATATCTAGAAAACCTAACTAACATGACTCTTAATTATACATTACATTTTTAAATGAACTACACAAACACAATATCTTAATCAAGGGCAGAAATATACATAAACAGTATAACAAAATTTATATTAAATTTGTATCAAGAAACCAAGATCCATACCAGTGCAAATTATTCATATCTGTATCACTCTGCTTCTCAGATCTTTCAGCTTTCACCTCCTAATATCTCCAGATAGTTATTACTAAGACCAATTAGAAATTGTGTTACATCCCAACAATCATGTTGGGATGCTGATGCAAGAAGACTGAGTTTGAAGCCATCCTGGATGATCAGAGCAAGATCCTGTCTCAAAAATAGACAAAAAAAAATTTTTTTGTGAAGAGCTGGATGTGTTGGCATGCCCGTATCCCTAGCCTTCAAGAAGCTCAGGCAGGAGAATTAGTACCAGACGGAGCTTTGCCTGGGCTACATAACAAGATTCTGCCTTTTAAAAAAAATTTTAAAAGCCTGCCCTGTCCCTTCTTGAAATATCTGTCCTTTTGGTTATCCTTGAGGAAATAGCTTTATTTTTAAAAGACTTTTAAATAGTTTAAGAGTCACTGATTTAAAAGGTCTCTGAGACATAGAAAATACTTAAACTTCTGCCTGTGATTCCTGGCTCTATTATTATTAAAATGAGAGTTGCAATATTGCTTAGAAAACCCCTCATAGCCCTCAGAACCGCAGGTGGAAAGGAAGGGCTCCATCTCAACGTCAGGGAAGACTCCGTCACCAAGAAAGTGATTTTCTCAGGGGACTCACCCATTGTGTTCTGTGTGTACTCAAATGCAGGAAACCAGCTGTGTGATGTGGGGCGGTGGGGACCACATTCAAGCTCTCCCTGATGGATAAAAAAAAAAAGAAAGAAATGAACGAAAACCTCTCTTCATGTTAAAGATGGCTTCCAAGCCAGCCTAAGGACTAGCATCTGATAGTGTCTTTTATTCTCCCATGATTGATTATGGAGGTCAAAAGTCACAGATTCTTTTTCTTGGCAGTTTCTCTATCTGGCTCAGGGTTTTATTCAAAATAGCCAGAAACAGTAGTACCAGGAACCCAGCATGAGGAGCCTGAGAGAGGAGAATTATGGGTTCCAAACCAGCCTGGATTACAGATTGTAGTAATGTATAAAGCACTTTATACACCAAAGAAATCAGAGTATCTCCCTTACAAAATGGTCTATAACTCAGATAACAATAGAAAAGCAAGCTGAAATGACCAGGTGAAGGTAGGCACTATACCATATTGGGCTGGATTCCGGAAGTGAAACTCCTGAGAATCCTTGCTAGCATTCTTGTAAGGGGGCCGCGGTCCCCACGGCCATAATGGATTATTCAAAGTATATGGAATATTGGTAATGCGCTCTGGCCATATTGAAGTACTACAAATTTATAAACCATTGGACCAGGCCAATATTTAGTGGCTGGAGCCACACAAGAGGTGGCCTTGTGAGTATTGTATACCAATAGCAGAATTGGTGGAATTAAGGGCAAAATCAGCTATAGAGGCATTGCTAATAACACAAGGAGAAAGGAAATTCAGCAGAAATAAATTACTTGTTTTCTGAAAACACAGATTGCCAGATAGTTTCCACATACCAGTAACGTTGTTGTGTCCCCAGTTAATGGGAATGGCTGGCTGTCCCATAGTCCAGTCAATGGAAAGGAAATACAGCCATATATCCAGGCCCACTGGCATCAGCACTGGCAGATTCCTGACCAGGGCCCATCCTACCTGTTGGCCGTGGCTGATGGTCAGGAGAAACATTCATAGGACATACAAGCCGTTCAGGAATACAAATGGGGCTTTTTTTCTTTTTCCCTTTTTTTCCCCTTTTCCCTGCCCCCGACAGGTCTTGGGGCAGTTGGGACATTGTTTGTTTGTTTGTTTGTTTGTTTGTTTGTTTGTTTTAAATACCCAGCTTGTCCATAGTTAAAGACAGTGACGCTCCAGAGCAGCAGCCATCACAGCTCCAGATGGGCTTGGTGAACATCCTTACACAGTCGGATGTCATCAGTCAACCTTCCTCCATGCCGGTGAGGACAAATAGCCTCCTGACAGTACTTGTAAGCTAGTTGTTTGATAATTGGCATGGTGGCATCAACATGAGGGAAACTCGTACCTGCTAATTGTAGGAGCTGATTCACAGACTCTGCATAAGGCTCAGATGGCCCCTGCAGCATAAGAAAACAAGTTGTTTACTCCTTCAGGCAAGGGGTCATAGAAAGTTCAGGGTCTGAGGGTCTGCAGTCCCCAACAGGGTTTCTATAGTCTCAAAACTGCAAGGCTTGGGGCTTTCTAAGGGCTGGGGGATTTTAGGTTATGTGGTAAGTTGTTGAATATTTCAAAATTATTTGGTAGAACGTCTTATCAGGGTGAAAATTTCAGAGGATAGGATGTGGAACATGCCAAATTCCAGAAAATGGGTCAAGACACAGTCAAATCCAAGTTTTACAGAAAACAGAAATGAACTTATTTTAACCTTGTAACAAGATGACTTCTAATCTTAAGATGGAGTCAGCCTGGTCCATCAAAAGGTCACCAAGTTAAGAGAAAAAAGGTTCACATATGGATAATAGATCCATAATTATACCATCTGTATGAAAAGGAACAATTTAAAATGGGTATGTATGTGTGCTTATAGAAACATACACCTTATGATATAAGTAAGCATTTATGTCATATACAGTTCAGAGAAGCATATAGAAAAGGTTTAGACCAGCACTGTCCAAAAGAGTTTGTATAAGAAAAGTAAGTAATCCATAGATGTACTCTCAAGTATAGCAAACGCTAGCCATGTGACTGCTGAGTATTTGAAAGGTTGCTCATGTAATCAAGGAACTGAATTTTAAGTTTTGTTTTTTTATTTTTTTAATAATTTATTTATTTTATTTTATTTTTATTGGTGTTTTGCCTGCATATTTGTCTGTGTGAGGGTGTCAGATCTTGGAGTTACAGATAATTGTTAGTTGCTATGTAGGTCTGGAAAATTGAACCTGAGTTCTCTGGAAGAGTAGTCAGTGCTTTTAACCACTGAACCATCTCTCCTGTCCCTTGAGTTTTATTTAAATGTTTTTGTAGTGGTGGTGGTGGTGGTGGGGATGATGGATTTGTTTGAGGGAGGGGGTGGGGTCGGTTTTATTCTTTTGAGGAAAAGTTTCTTAGCCCAGGCAGGCCTCAAACTCACTATATATAGCCAAGGATAACCTTAAAGCCCCAATCCATCTGCCTCTCCCTCTCCTGTACCCCATGCCCAGCTTAGCTTTAATTATTTTAATTGTGAATATCCACATGTGCATGATTAGCTACATTGTTAATACGTGTTGGTCAAAGACTGTGTGCCAGCTGTTGACAGTGGTTATATCTAGTAAAGGCGTGAGACTGTATGCCTCCTAATGGACTTTTAGTTGTGTGTGTGTATGAAACTTTACAATGAGCATGTGCTTATAAAGTATTTGTAGCCAAAGTGATAGCACACACCTTTAATCCCAGTACTCAGGAGGCAGAGGCAAGCATATATCTGAGTTTGAGGCCAGCCAGGGCTACAAAGTGAAACCTTGCCTAAAATAATAATGATACTTAATAGAATTTTATTTTTTTGTCAGGGCTATGAACCAAACCTAGGGACTCATGTGTTCTAGGCAAGACCTCTGCCACTGAACTAACTTAACTATATTTCCAACTCCCTTGTGCAATTTTCAAGCTACTTTTAAAAATTGGGGGTTGCCTGGAGAGATGGTTCGGTGATTAAGAGCACCAGCTGCTCTTCCAGAGGACCTCTGTTCAATTCCAAGAATCCACACGGTAATTACAACAGTCTGTAACTCCAGTTCCAAGGGGATCTTACACCTTCTTTTGGCCTCCCAGTGTACCAGGAATACATGTAGTACACTTACACACACACACACACACACACACACACACACACACACACACACACACACACACAAATGAAATCAATTAAAAAAATTTTTTAAAGATGAGCTTCTGTGACCAGCACTAGGTAGACGTAGCTTGGGCCTTCCCTTAGCACGCACTGCCAATGCAGGCATCCCTGTGTGCCCTTCTCCTCTGCTAGAAACTTTGTGATGGACATGGGAGCACTTCCCTCTCTTTAGTAGCAAGGTTCATGGGCAGCGCTGAAAACCGTCTCCATCCCTTCTCAGCTAGGGTGAGTGTACTCACCGGTGACAAACCAGAAAGGAATCACGAAGATGGAAATACTGCTGTGGAGCTTGGAAGAGGGAGTGGTTTTCCATTTGCTGGGGTGATTTTTAATGGGTAATAAAATGTTTTTAAAGATTTTAATTCTATAATTGTTTCATGAAAAATGATTCTAAGGTAAAACAAGTAATCATCTGTATTAATTGTTTGGGGAATTATATTCTCTAGGATTTCGAGCAGTCAGATTTACTTTGCACACCAGCGATCTGCTAAGCACAGTATTGTATATTCTCAACTCCTGCAGTTTGTCTGTTGAACACGTCCAAAGCTTGAACACTAACGTGCATTCCCAGCCTCTCCAGGAAGCTACAGGGATGCCTGACAGACCCATCAAATGGCATAAGTCCTACTATTCCTTCACTGGGTTCAAGGACCCTGACGAAGACCTCGAACACGTCTCAAGAGTGGAAACAACCCTGCTGTAAGTCAAAGGTTTTATTTCAGCAGCCTCATGGAGTTTATGTTTAAGTGTGTTCTGGTTTCATAGGAAATGAAATTTTAGTGATATATTTAATACAGAAACCATGAGAAAAGATATTTCATGTTTCTTGCTTAAAGTTGCAAAAATACTTCCATTTTGTTATTGTTTAATACCAGCTACATGCAAAATATTTAAGTTTTTTGTTTTTTTTTTTAATAAGTTATTTAACTATTTTATGCGCATTTGTGTGAAGGTGTTAGATCCCCTGAAACTGGAGTCACAGACAGTTGCGAGCTGCCTGTGAGTGCTGGGAATTAAATCGGATCCCCTGGAAAAGCATTCAGAACTCTCAACCTCTGAGTCATCTCACCAGCCCCAAGACTTAAGTTTTTTAAATCAGTTATTTGCATGTTAGGCATTGCCAGTCTATATGGAGGGTTCAAAGGTAATTGACTTTAATAAACATTATTTACAGAAAAACACACCAGTTGTGGTGACATGTGGTGTAATCCCAGCCTTTGGATGCATGATGAGTCTCTGTCTCAGAATAAACAGACAGACAGACACACAGATAGAGAGAGAGAGAGGGAGGAAGGGAGGGAGGGAGGGAGGTAGACAATAGATAGATGGGAGATAGCTTTATAAAATGTCATCTTAAATGAATGATTGTAAAGAATGGTTTAAGTTATAACAACGAGATATGAGTAGGGTGTACAGTGCTTCCCTTTCATCTCAGCACTTGGGAGGCAGGGGCAGGAGAATCTCTGTGGGTTCAAGACCAACTGGGTCTACAGACTTGAGTTCTGAGGTGAGCCAGGGCTGCATAATGAGACCCTGTCTGTCTGTCTCTCAATATTTATATATAATGTGTGTGTATACGTACACACATATCTACACATGTATATATATAAAATATAAAATGTATGTGCGTGTATATGAAATATTTGGCATAGAAAACTATGAAATAAGTTTGGAGGTGGGAGGTGTAGCTCGGTGAACGAGCACTGGGAAACAAAATGAATTGGAATAAATACAACGTGATGGGCTGAGCTGTCCATTAGCAAATGCAGAGTGCCACACAGAAATGTGTAGTGACAGACGTGACTTAGCAGTGGAAGGATCACCACGTACTTTAGAGTACTCTTATTAACCTCATTAGCATTTATTAAAAACATCTGCTGGGTTTTGCAAGCATACACTTCCTCAGAATATGCCTGTGTCTCTGTGACCCATGCTGCTATGGATTCTCTCTTTCCTCAGGACATGCTTTGTTTCCATTCAGACTCTGTACCTTGAGGAGGAGAGCAGCTTTGTAAACTACTGTTTCAGGGATCAAAGTCAGGGAAAATCAATCACTATTATCAGTCCCGTTGTCAGTAGCTGTTTGTCCTGGCGTGATGGCGACCCTGTCGTTGCTTAAATAGACTCTTCCTTAGCATCATAGATGGAATTAATAATGACATAGCATTATGGTAGATGGCTCACATTATACGAGGGGCTTTACGTGGTTGGAAAACTAGTGTTTTGCGTGATTTGCGTGAACCCATTATAAGGCTCTGTGGAGTTTGAGTGTGGTTCAAGCAAGTGTACCTTTCTGACAGAAGTGTAGCTCCAAGCCAGGTAAAACGAGAGAAGACAGTGTTACGAGAGAAGGACCCTGAACGTGAACTGCAGTGTGGACCGAGTGAGAGCTGACACTAAGGCTAACGCTGACGCTGATCCTCACACTAACGCTAGATTTATGACTACACCTGTACTTTTTGCTTTGTTTTGTTTTTGAAACAGAGTCTCACTGGGCTAAGCCAGAACTCTCTGTACAATCCAGGGTGGCCTTGAACTTCCAGAAATCCAGCTGCCTTGCCCTCCAGAGTACTAAAATTAAAAATGTGTGCTAACATGAACAGCCTGGAACCCTGTTTTTGTTTTGTTTGTTTTGTTTTTGAGACCAGGTCTCTCTACATAGCCCTGACTGTTCTAGAATTTACTGGCCAAGATCCTCCTACCTCCACTTCCAGAGTGCTAGGATTAAAAGCCTGAACTAGAACTCCTGGCTTGGGAACCTAGTAGTCTTAAAAAGGGTGGTGTGTGCAGGATTAATTGTTATGCCAAGAAGTAAATCAAAAAATAATGGGCACATTTATTTACCTAGCAGTAAGAACTCACTTTCTCATTTCTCATTCTGCCATGCAAAACCCATCATGGTCTTTCCCCTCTTCCCTTTCATTGTGTCTCAGCTCCCCCTCTCCCCTAGAGAACCATCTCTGGGGACATCTGGTTCGTCTGTGGATCTCAGTCCCGCCCTCCCATGGAGAACCATCTCTGGGGACATCTGGTTCATCTGTGGATCTCATCCCCCCCCATAGAACCATCTCTGTGGATGGATCCGTGTGCACTTGCATGATAGGCACACCCTCCCTTCTTACTCATGTGTCTTAGGCTCAGGTCCACGTTGCCCGGTACCTAGAACCTTCCAGCTGAAGTTGATTTCTGAGTCACCTTTTTCTTTCTGATACTCTGTTCTCCTTTTAGGTAGATCTTTACAACACCATGCTGTGTATTTGGGATAAATATTTGTTTGATAAATTTATAATGATTTCATTGTTTTTCAGGTTTTAAACTTTAAAGCTTTAGCTCACTCTAAAATAGTTGATTGAAGCATCTCCTGTCTAAAGGCTTTGTCAGACACATTTGAGCTCCATCTTACCGTGGACATACCCCACAGTTTTTCGGGCACCCCGTGAGGAGCTGTATAGAGCTTTTTTTTGTATAGGCATGCCAGAGGCCTACCCACTCCCACATCTGAATTGTTCCCCTTGGCTCATTCTGTGAAAACACACACACACACTGCATACATTACTTTTTCACTACCCCATCACCACCCGCAGACTCTATATAAGTATCTTATTGCTCTAGACTTCCTTTGGAGAGCCGAAGACCACAGGCAGTGCCCCTCTGGATGCTCCTCTGAGACCCACCCTGCTCTAGTCCTCAAAGCATTTTTCAACATTTATTTTTCCTTGTAAGCTTATTGAGGAAAATATTCTAAGAGATAAGAACATATTTTATACTGAGCCTATTTAATTATGTAGTTGATGAAACTGAGACAAGTCTTTAGCTGGGCACTAGATTGGGTGAAAGAAATGGACCTCCGGGGTGGTAGAGAGGCCCACTTGGATATGTTCTGGGAACACTGTCACTAAAGAACTAGAGTTATAAGGTCTAGCCAGCAGAAGGATTGGGCAGAGAGATGAGGAGTTGGCTTTGAGAGCATAGGGTACTGAAACCTAGTATTAAAATTAAAGATTAATTAAAATGAAAGGTTCTGCCATTCTGGAATCCACAAGGCAGTTTTTAATCTCCTTGCCCAGGACACATGTCCGCAGTGTCTCTCTCACAGCTGTGCGTGCCCCACGTGTGCTCACTGTGAGCTGCATGGTTCTCAGTTTGCCCTCACCTGTTGTGTGCAGAGTAAAGACCTACTGCAGCCAGCAGTAATGTTATTATTAATAATTAATGTTCTCCAGTAAACAGTTAGAGGCTTAGAAGACTCTTCACATTCTTCCTGATTGTTTCATCTCTAAACCTAGGGACAGGTATGGTCTGATTTAATTTTTGTAATATTGAAAAGAAGTTGCCATAATTGTGCGGACAGCCTCTTGAAGTGGGCTCGTTAGAAGTAAAGATCTGGGAGGCTGGAGAGACGGCTCAACAGTTAAGAGCATGGATGCTCTTCCAGAGGACCCAGGTTCGATTCCCAGCACCCACATGGCAGCTCACAACTGTCTGTAACTCCAGTTCCAGAGGATCTGACACCCTCACTCCATTACACATAAAATAAAGTTAAACAAATTATTAAAAAAAAACAAACAGAAGTAAAGGTCAGACTGAAAATTCAGGTTAACAGTGGAGTACTTTAACATGTGTGTTTAGGACTTCTGGTTAGTTTGTTTTATTTTTATTCATTTATTTATTTATTTTGCAGTCCTAGGGATGGAACTAGGGCCTCAGTTGCTCTAGGCGTGTGCTCTGCCGCTGGCCTCCATCCCCACCCCTGTATGTTGTCCTTGAGAATAGGTAAAGAGTTGTCTCTGGTTTTGGTCTAGGTCCTGGCTAGGTAGCAATGGGCAAAGTGCTGTTAAAAAGCTGAAGAACAGTTTGCCACTCAGGAAGGAGCTGGACCGTCTGAAGAACGAGCTGTCTGACCTTCTGCAACTTTCAGATATCAGGTAATAAAGTACCCTGGCTGTCTTAGTTACTGTCCTGGTCCTGTAAAAAGACATCATGACCAAGCAATTCACAAAAGAAAACATCTAATTGGGAGTTGCTTACAGTTTCAGAGGGTGAGCCCATGACCATCATGGTGGGAGCGTGGTGGACAGACAGGCGTGTGCTGGAGCAGCAGCTGAGAGCTTAGATGCTGAGACAGCCGTGAGGCAGAGAGAGGGGGCTCACTAGGAATGCCCTGGGCTTTTTAAGCCTCGAAGCCTGTCCCCAGTGGCACACCTCCTCCAACAAGGGTACACCTCTTAATCTTTCTCAAGTAATTCCACCAAGTGGTGAGCAACAATTCAAACACATGGGCATATGGAGGCCATTCAGACCTCCACACTAGCACATGCATTCAAATTTGCAGGAATGAATGCGGCTCAGTTAATAAAGTGCTTGCCTAGTACACCTGGGCCCTGGGTTTCATCCCCAACACCACAAAGGCTGGGTATGGGGGTGCACACCTGCGATCACACTGTTATGGAGGTAGAGGCAGAATGACCAGACGATGACGGTCATCTTTGGCTGGGTATGGGGGTGCACACCTGCGATCACACTGTTATGGAGGTAGAGGCAGAATGACCAGACGATGACGGTCATCTTTGGCTGTAAAACAAGTTTCAGACTAAGCCTGAAACTAATGAGACCTTGTCTCAAAAAAAAAAAATATTTTCGCCAGGTAGTGGTGACACACACCTTTAATCTCAGCACTCGGGAGGCAGAGGCATGCGATCTCTGTGAGTTGGAGGCCAGTCTGGTATATAGAGCGAGTTCCAGGACAGGCTCCAAAGCTACAGAGAAACCTTGTCTTGAAAAACCAATATATAGTCATTTACTTATATATATTTAAAAAACAGTAATGAAGTCCAGGAATTACTTAGTGTTAACACTTTCTAGTAGGTCAGTATTTGGCTCTTTAATTTCTCTGATAGCCAGTATCTTCAATTGTTATTTTATGGATATAGTCAGATGATATCTGTACGAACACTGTGGTGAGTTTTTGTTTAAAACATAGAAGTATATACGTTGAGCAGGTATCTGAGACTTAAGTTCTGATATTTTGGGGTATAATAGTTGAACTTTCTTATTACATTTATTTGTGTGTACACGTGCACGTGTGTGCCACAGCACATGTATGGAGAACAGGGGACACCTGCAGAGTCAGTTCCCTTCTTTCACCCTGTGTGTGTGTGTGTGTGTGTGTGTGTGTGTGTGTGTGTACCTGTGTGATGCTGAGGACTGAGCCCAGATGCTTGCTCCACGTATATGCTCCAGCCTCAAGTCCCATCCTCTTATTTTAAAATAGAAACAATATATTTGCTTTTTTAAATCTTTGCATACATTGACATGATAACAATTCTTTTACCCCTGTGACTTCATCACTGTTTTATTGCTGTGAAGAGACTCCATGACCAATGCAACTCTCTTCTTTCAAGACAAGGTTTCTCTGTGTAGCCCTGGCCATCCTAGAATTCACTCTGTAGACCAGGCTGGCCTCAAATTTAGAGAACTGCCTGCCTCTGCCTCCCCAGTGCACACACGCATGCACACACACACACGGCAATAAGAATAATAGAAATGGTTTTTTAAAAAAAATTTAAGAGAGACAGCTGGGTGGTGATGGCGCACGCCTTTAATCCCAGCACCTGGGAGACAGAGACAGGTGGATCTCTGTGAGTTCAAGGCCAGCCTGGTCTACAAAAGCTAGTGCCAAGGACAGGCTCAAAGCTACAGTGAAACCCTGTCTTGAGAAACCAGAGAGAGAGAGAATAAACATCGTAGAAACATAAGATCATTTGAAACATGATGTCTCTCTGCTTCAGGAAGAGGCTGTTGACCTTGTCAAGAGTAAGCTGGGGTGAGAGCCTGTCCATCCCCTACTGGTGCTGCTGTTAATGTAGCTGTGTCTGTTGGCCTAGGTGGCAAAGGGGCTGGGGTGTTGCCCATCGCTGCAGCCAGCTGCACAGTCTCAGCCGCCTAGCACAGCAGAATTTGGAACCACTTCAGAATGCAAAAGGTAACTATTGTCTACTCTCTTTTTTGTTTGTTTGTTTGTTGTTTTTATCAAGACAGGGTTTCTCTGCATAATCCTGGCTGTTCTGGAACTCACTCTGAAGACCAGGCTGGCCTCGAACTCAGAGAGATCTTCCTGCCTCTATCTCCCGAGTGCTGGGAATAAAGGTGTGCGCCACCACTGCCCGGCTGTCCACTCTCTTTCAGAAAATCTGTAGTACACATCTATAAATTTAGCACAACACTAAGAGACTTTATCAGAGTTAGATGTTTAAATCTGTGGATGGTGGCACATGCCTTTAATTCTGGCACTCAGGAGGCAGAGGCAGGCAGATCCCTGTAAGTTTGAGGACAGCCAGGACTACACAGAGAAACCCTATGAAAGAAAAAAAGTAAAATAAAATAAATATTTAAATCTGTTTCTTTGAATAAAGGAGAAACATATAATAGGCTGCTAGGATGTACTAGATTTAATCCTGAGTGTATACGCTGGGCTTCAGTGATTGTTTGCACCGTGTTCTGAGGACGAGTCCTCTGGGCCATGACCACGGTTTGTTTTCTCCTCAGGATGCACCATTGTGTTCACAGACCGCTCCGGCATGAGTGCACTGGGCCACGTGATGCTGGGAACCATGGATGTCCACCATCACTGGACGAGAGTAAGGATGAGCCAAAGCAAGCAGACCTCTCTGACTTGCCACATGCTTTCATTTCAGACAACAGTATTACATCAGCAAACTGTAGTATTGGAAAGCATAGCTCTAGATTTCAATCCAATAATACCACATGACTAGTACTTCAATGTGAAGATAGCTTTCTTTTGCACTTATTTATCTTGTGTGTGTCTGCATGTGTGTGGGCAGAAGCCAGAGGATGAGCTGTAGTTGTTTTCTCTACCTGGGTCCAGGGATTGAGTTCAGACAATCACACTTGAGCAGGGCCTTTGTTCAAGCATCCGTCTCACAGGCCCATGTGTTAGTTTTAAACTCAGACAAATAAAGCTGCTGTGAACAGGTTTTATTGCTAAATTTTATTTTTAGATTTATTTATT
Organism: Ondatra zibethicus; assembly: GCA_004026605.1. Lineage (NCBI taxonomy): Eukaryota > Metazoa > Chordata > Mammalia > Rodentia > Cricetidae > Ondatra > Ondatra zibethicus. The sequence goes on from PVIU01006855.1 coordinate 80,210, forward strand.
TTATATGTAAGTGTTTTGTCTGCATATATGTATGTCTATGAACCATGTGTGTGTCCAGTTCCCGAGGAGGTCAGAATAGGGCATAGGATCCTCTAAAGCTGGGGTTACAGGTAGTTGAGCCACCATGTGAGTGCTGGGAGTCAAACCCAGCTCCTTTGCAAGAGCAAGCACTTTCAACCACTAAGCTGTCTCTCCAGCCCCTGATGTGAACATTTTTATTTAGGTTGGTTTGTTTTTTTTTGTTTTGGGGGTGTTTGTTTGTTTGAAAGAGTCTCATTATGTAGCCCTGGCTGAACTAGAACTCACTATATAAATCAAACTAGACTGAAACTTGTAGCAATCCTCCTGCCTCAGCCTCCAATGTCTTAGGATTACAGGTGTGCACCACTGTGCCTGGTTGGTACAAACATGGGAAATGCATTTTTCACCTCAAGGGTAAATTCCTAGATAGAATTGCTGGATCATTTCCTTTGATCATACCAAAAGATAATCATATTTTCAATTGTGATTCTGTTACTCTAGTAGGTATGTGGTGATGTCTTACCTTAAGTTTAGTTTGCATTAAATAATAAATTATTGTGACCACCTTTTCATGTTTTTATTTGCCATCTTTATCTTCATGCCATCTTTAGTGAAGGATTTATTCTAATAAAATACTTTGTAGAGAGACTGGAGAGATTGCTCAATGGTTAAGAGCACTGACTGCTCTTCTAGAAGATCCAAGTTTGAGTCCCAGCCCCCACATGGCAGTTCACAGGCATCTGTAGCTGGCGTCCCAGGGAATCCAATGGTACCAGACACTAACCTGGTATAGAGTTACACATGTAAACAGAGCACACACACACATGTGATAGATCTTTAGCCAGGCTTAGTGGCATACACCTTTGATCCTAGCACTAAGCTAGCCTGGTCTATAGAGTAAGTTCCAGGACAACCAGGGTTACACAGTGAAAAAGAAGCCTAATTATTGTTATAATTATTATTTCAAGCCACATATTTAATAGATATTTTGTATCTGAAGTATATAAGAATTCTTAATACTCAGCAGTTAAAAAAGAAATACCAAACCAAGTAGAAAAAATGCCACAGACATGAAGAGAGTCTCCAGATGACAGAGTTCAGAGCTGGGACGGGGCGTAGAGCTGGACTGCTTGCAGCCTGTAAGATGCTGGGGTCCAGCCCCACGCTGGGCAGAGCTGCTGAGTGGACAGAGTGGCATGAGCACGGGGAGAACTGGCTCGTTCCTGACAAGGATCCAGATGTGCAGAGCTCCACACAAGGAGCACAGCATCTTAAAGAGCTGAACATCTGGCAGGTGGTCATGTAGAAATCTATACACAAATACTCATGATAGCAGGAGTGGAGGAAGCCCTGATGACATCCGTGTAAGTCCTGTTCAATGGGCAGGAGCCTCTGGTGTGTGCAGCGGCCTAGGCAGGGAGGGTTGAGTCTGTACAGCTCCCGTGTCTGCACCGTTCTTGAAGTCACAAGGTAACAGGAAGGAGGCAGAGCAGGGCTGCGGCTGCCTAGACATGGGGGTCAGCAATCTGACCACTAAAGGGCAGACACTGGGGGGAGCTCTCTTCTGTGCAGAGTAGTGACTCCACATGGTCTGCACATGTGAGAAGGCAATATACAACAAAACACCCAAGGAGTCCAGATGGAATTAACAGCTGCTGTGTAACTGTAGCGTGTCTGCACTGTCATAGCCTCACGCTTACAGATCCCAGCACACACCGTATGAACTCACTGCAGCGTGTCTGCACTGTCATAGCCTCACACTTACAGATCCCAGCACACACTATATGAACCCGCTGTAGCGTGTCTGCACTGTCATAGTCTCACGCTTACAGATCCCAGCACACACTATATGAACCCGCTGTAGCGTGTTTACACTCTCATAGTCTCACACTTACAGATCCCAGCACACACCGTATGAACTCACTGCAGCGTGTCTGCGCTGTCCCCATAGTCTCACGCTTACAGAACCCAGCACACGCTATATGAACCCACAGTTCTCAAAGCTCCTGAATGTGCTTACACTTCATACAGAACCCAAGAAGAGGAGAATCAGGGAGTAGAATTATTTTTACAAAATGTAGTAAGTAAATGATGGATGGTTTATAAAAACTAGTTATTATCTTCATTATAGGCTACCTGATGCCTTCTAGTCCCCTCCCTTCCTTCCTTCCTTCCTTCTTTCTTTCTTTTTGGTCTTTTTCTGTGTAGCCCTGGCTATCCTGGAACTCGCTTTGTAGTCCAGGCTGGCCTTGAACTCACAGAGAACCCCCTGCCTCTGACTCCTAAGTTCTAGGGTTAAAGGTGTGCACCATCATAGCCTGGCTAAAGCCTTCTAGTCATATTAACACTGTGCAAATCCCAGATTTCTACAGAAAACCAAAGTCCTCCCTTAAAGTCCTCCCTGACCCCAGCCCCTCCCACTCACCAACACACGTGCCATGCGCCAGCCACACACAGTTGGTTTTGGACATGTCCTTTTTTCCCCCAAAGCACCCCACATTCATCTACTATTTCTAAATCCTTTTATACTTTCTGTCACATCAGAAGTCTTGGCAGCCATTGTTTGAACCTCGCTTTGACCTGTCAACCGCGTGTGACACTTGAGGTGACACTCTTGCTTATTTTCTTGCCCCTGGACTGTGAGCTCTAGCGACAAGACAAACCCTTACACCCTGCATGTGCACGTCATTGCTTACACACACAGTAAGTGCTCCGTCATGCATTCTGTGTTTATCGACTGAACTTGAAATTCGTTGACTGAAAGTAAATTTTTAGGGACTACCTGAGATCAGATTGGTGACGGCCTAGTTGTCGTCATAGAGCCTTCATCCAGCGACCAATAGGAACAGAGGCAGAGACCCATGGCCGAGCACTGGGCCGAGCTCCCAGAGTCCAATTGAGGAAAGGGAGGAGGGGTGGGAGTCAAGATTGTGAAGGGGAAACCCACAGGGACAGGTGACCCAAGCTAGTGGGAGCTCATGGACTCTAGACTGACCTAGGCCCTCTGCATCTGGGTGACAGTTGTGTAGCTTGGTTTCTTATGGGGCCCCTAGCAGTGGGACCAGGCCCTGTCCCTGACACATGAGCTGGCCCTTTGGAAGCCATTCCCTATGGTGGGATACTCTGCCCCGGCTTGATACAAGGGGCGGGGCGGGGGAGCCTGGTACTGCCTCCACTTGGTATGCCATGCTTTGTTGACTTCCAAGGGAGGCCTTTACCCCTTCTGAATGAAGATGGAGGAGGAGTGGATGGGGAGCAGGGTAGAACAGAGGTAGGGGGTAGGAGATGGGAGGAGAAGAGGGAGAAGAAACTGTGGTTGGTGTGTGAAATAAATTTTAAAAAGTTTTTAAGGAATACTTAAGAGTTGGGATGCGCAAATGTATGTTGAATCATTGTAACCTAGATTAAGAGTCCTATGAGAGTCTTTAAATATTAGTACCTAGGGTTGAATTTTACATGGGTTTTTTCTTTTTCTGTAGGGTTGAATTTTACATGGGTTTTTTCTTTTTCTGAAGTCTCTTCTCAGACTGATGGTTTGTTTTGAAAGTATTTCTAGGATTATATTGTCCTTTTCATTATATTTTAGTTGACTATTCCATCTACAAAAATAATTTTTAAAACTTCCTCACTTACTGGACTCCCCAAATTATAGCAACATAATATTAAATGTCTTTTTTCCCCAATACTATAGCTTTTTGAAAGCTTGCCAAGTTATTTTGACCTTCAGAAGAGAATGTCAGCCCTAGAAGACCAGATAAGCAATCTTCTAGGGGGCATACAAGTGGTTTATATCGAAGAGTTACAGCCCGCACTGACCCTTGAGGAGTACTACTGCCTCCTTGACGTGTTCCACAATCAGCTACTGAAAAGCAGGGCCCCTGCCCACCCGCAGAGTCTGCGCGGCTTGGAGATGATCCTCAGCAGGTAAACATCCGGACCCGGCTGGGGGTGCCTGTCAGAACGTGGTTGTGCATGCGGTGTTTACTCTTTTGGCTTGTGGGGCCCTCACACACAGACGCTTATTTTACTTATTAATGCCTGGCCTTAGCTTGGCTTGTTTCTAGCCAGCTTTTCTTAAATTATTCTATCTGCCTTTTTCCTTTTCTTCTGTATATCTTACTTTTACTCTCGCTCGTGGCTAGCTGGGTGTCTGGCCCCTGGTGTTCTCTTCTTCCTCATTTCTCCTTCTATTTATTCTCCACCTGCCAGCCCCACCTATCCTTGTTCCTGCCTCGCTATTGGCCGTTCAGCTCTTTATTAGACCATCAGGTGTTTTAGACAGGCAAAGAATCACAGCTTCCCAGAGTTAAACAAATGCAGCATCAACAAAAGTAACACACCTTAAAATAATATTCCCCAACAGTACATTGAGCTGTTTTTTGTTTCATTGTATGGTTCTTGTAAATTTAATAAAATAATAATAATAATAGTAGAAATGAGTGGCTGGAGAAATGGTTTAGTAGTTAAAAGCAGATACTCCTTTGGTAGAAGATTCCAAGTTCAGTTCCCAAGGCCCATGTCAGGTAGCTTACAGCCAGCGGATCCAATGCCTTTGACCTCCTCAGGCACTGCATTCACATGCAAAGACAGACAGACACAGAGACATATATATATGTGTGTGTGTGTGTGTGTGTGTGTATACATATATGCACATTCACACACATAATTTCCAAAATGGAGGCCAGGCATGTGGTACACACCTTTAATCCCAGTACTTAAAGCAGAAGCAGGAGGATCACTGTAAACTCAAGGCTAGCCTTAGCTGAACAATGCAACCCTGTCTCAAAAACAAAGAAGTCACTACATGTGAAAAGAATTGTATTCATAGCCCTGTTCTGCATATGTCCAAGACCAAACCGAGGGACCGAGAGTGGATCTCTACAACATTCTGAAAACAGCCACTGATCAGGGAAATAAATCACTCAGTCATGATGTAAAGTCAGTAGCTAAAGTGTCTGTGTGTGTGTGTGTGTGTGTGTGTGCGCGCGCGCTTGCATTACCTACACTTTGCTTTGTGCTTAAATGCAATCTCAAGTGCTCAGAGACTCTCCTTGAGGAGGGTCATGCCATGTCAGGAACAGCACATCGTCGTCAGTGTTGCTGTGATTTAATGTGGACTTCCTCATGACAGTTCTCAGACACTCAATAAAAAAAAAAGCATTGATGTGGAAGTGGTGATGTTGCCCTTAATACACACTTCGTTTCAGTGACAGGTACGAGCCAAGCTTACATGAACTCGGGCATTTTAACATCCCAGCCCTCTCAGATCCGGCAAGCCTCCAGTCGTTTATGAGAAGCCGAGCCCAGCAGGCAAGAGAAAACATAACAAGACGGGAGGAGTAAGTACTGTCCACTTCGGGAGGTGTGAGGCCTGACTTGTAAACAGACGACAGGAGGCATCATCTGCATTTTAGTTATTTTATTCATGTGTAGCTGTTGTGTCTGTTGGCATCAGCAGGGACCAACGATGACATTGGGCGTCCTCAAGGTGGAGGTAAGGGCAGTTGTGAGCCACCATGTGGGTACTGACATTTGAGTTTGCATCTCTGTGAGAATCACAAGTGCCCGTAACTGCTGAGTAATCTCTCCAGCCTTACTATAATTAAATTTTAAAGTGTATCTCGTTTATAAGTAGTCCTGTTTCTGTGTTGTTATAACTTGGAACCACTTGACAGCCTGTGGTTTCCTCGTCACGGGTCTGAAGCTGTAGCGTTGAGTCCGTTGTAGAGAAAGGGAAGGAGTGGGTCCATACAAAGGAACGGACAGACAGATGGACACCAGGTTCAGATAGTGAGCAGGGAGGGAGAAGCAGCTCAGGGCAGGGCACGGCCTGATCGCAGCATCCAAGTCAGGGTTTATTCTCCCAGTTTCCTCTTCATTTAGTCCCCAGCAGTGGCTAGGGGAGGTGTATGAAAGCTTTTTAAACCATGCGCCATTGGGCTGGAGAGATGACCCAGGTTCAATTTCAGCACCCACGTGGCGCCTCACAACCGTTGTGACTCCAGTTCTAGGGATCCAACACCCAGTTCCGGTTTCCAAGGGCACCAAGCACACAGGTGGTACACAGACACCGTGCAGACAAAACACCATGCACAGTAAAAATAATAAAGCTTTGAAAATTGGGAATAAATTGTGTATTGTTTTTACCTAATGCTAAAAAGATTGATTAAATACTTTTAGAGCTTTATGTAGAAATAAATCAGCCAGTACTGGGCACAGGGTAACTCTTGGCGTGTCTTTTCACATGACTGCCTTGTATGGCACTATTTCATCACCCCAACATTTAAGAACATCTTTTTATGTTATCTATATTTATATTTTATCTTTAGTAATAGCTCATGACAATTTTTTATTTGATAGGTTAAAAGTTATTGAAAATGAATTGATGCAGGCTTCAACAAAGAAATTTTCTCTGGAGAAGTTTTACAAAGAGCCCAGCATTTCCAGCAGACAGATGGTGGGCTGCTGTCGGAGGCTCCTGCAGCTGTCGCTGCCGTATCTGCACGGGATGCACCTCTGCGTGTCACATTTCTATTCCGTCATGCAGGATGGAGACCTGTGCATCCCATGGAACTGGAAGGAAGGAGAAGCCATGAAGTGACACAGACACCTGTCTTATTTTCTGGAGAAACGAGAAACTGTTGGGTTTATTTAAATTCAGTTTGATGTTAGTATTCACATCTGGACAAAGTTTCCGAGTGCTGCGTTAAAGCGGGAGTTTTCTTTGTAGTGACTTTATGCTAAGAAACTTGTTTCCAAACGGTTTTGTCCCCTAGTCTTGCAATGCTGATGGCTAGGCAAAGAGATGCTTAGAAGAAAAAACTTATTTTAAAGATGTAACAGAGAGTTCTATAAGAGTCATATATTTTTATAGGAGTGAATGTGTGTGTGCACAAGTTGGTCTCGTTCAGTGTAGCTCTTTGGTACTAGAACTCATTTTTACATGCAACACAGTTCAACATGTGTCTTCATAGTTACATCCCATAGACACAAACACTTGGTAGCCAGTAATGGACAGTTGTGTTCAGACAGATGATTGATGAGTAGCAAAAATTAAATAACCACATTTTGTTCAAGAAAGATTTTTTAAAAAAACTATTGAATATATGCCATTAACATTGTCTGATACTAGCTTATTAAAATGTCGGTGACAGAGAATTTAAATACATGACACCTACCAATTAAAATATTGATAGAGCATGTTCTTGGTAGGTACAGGCCCTGGGTTCCATCTCTTCAGCTCTGGCCCAGGTAAAGCCTACTGCTGCTGTGGTCTCTGGTGTCCCCCACGCTGTGGAGGCCCGTTCTCTACTCAGAGAAGACCACCCTGCCTTCCACACCACACTTTTCCCTGAGGACGTCCTAGGGAATTTCCCCCAGTGCATTACAACAAAGGAGACACTAAAATCAGTTTTTCATGTTTTGGATTTTTATAAACAGTTCAAATGTATGTTCAAAATAAGAACTGGCTTGTAAAGGATTGGTTGTGCCATTATTGCTTTTGACCCATGCCAGTTTGGCAAATGTTGCTGTAAACACTCTCCATAAGAAAGAGTCCTCAGGTTGGGTGTGGTGCCGCAGGCCTTTAATCCCAGCACTTGGGAGGCAGAGGCAGGTGGATCTCTGTGACTTCAAGGCTAACCTGATCTACAAAGTAAGTTCCAGGACAACCAGAGCTGTTACACAGAGAAACCCTGTCTCGGGTGGGGGAGTCCTCAAAGATACACTAGTTTATTGGAAAATTGTTTGGATTGTGCCACTTCTAACATCAGCTAACACAGAATCTTCTGTAATGTGTGTTGAATTGGATTTATCTCTGAACTAATTATTACATAATAAACAATACCTTGTCGACCACATAGCTGCTCCCCTTGTTTTCATAGCGAGGAGTTGTTGGAAGAGTGGCCCTTTGGGCTTCATCTCCAGGTGTATATGTACCCCCACCACGGAGAGAACAGGTCCCCAGCGAGATCTGAGCTCTGATCACAGCCAAGTTTGCACCCACAAGGAGAGCTATGGCAAGCCCCTCAACTCCGGGGCTGCCAAAGCCCCTCTTTCTCCCTTTGTTCCAGAAAGGAACCCCTAAGGAGCCTCTGAGTTAATGAGAGAGAGGAAGGCTTTGAGAAACGGGCACATGAAATGAAGGGTCAGTTCACTGCTGGACGCAGAGGTTCTTGCAGTAGAGGCCTGGTGGTGGTGGGCGTGGCCTGGAGCGGGACTGGAGGCGGGACACTGCAGGAAGGAGGATTGTCTGTGCTTCTCAGCACCATGCTGTTTGGGTCAGTGTGGAGCACGCAGCCCTGGCCTGCCTGGCTGTCAGCTTCCTTAGGCTCCCTCCACACTGACAATCAATGCCCATCTCCGCAGGGACCCTGCTTGCCCACAGCCTGGCAGGGTCTGGTCTCATCTATGCCACCCTGCACCCTGATGGCTGCTCCTTGACTACCTAGTAACTGGGCTGACTGAAGTTTCTCTGCCATCCAGCTTTATCTGGTGGGACAAACACCACCCCTTTTTGGTGTTGTGCCGGAGATTGAGCTTGGGACCTTGTGCCTGTTAGGGCAAGTGTTCTACCGAGCTACACCTCCAGCCGAAACACCCTTTTACATTGTGTGTGTGAAAGTGCGCGTGCGTGCACACTACTACATGTCCAAGTCAGAGGACACCTTTTAAGAGCTGATGCTCTCCTCCCATGTGTGCCCTAGGGATCCAACTCAAGTGCAGAGGTGGTGCCGTTCCCTGCAGAGCTCTCTTGCCAGCCCTAGGAATCTTCCATAGCTATCAAGAGGGAGTTACGTGTTTCTGTTGTGGGAACAAACGGACCTCTCAAGTAGTCAGTGTTACAGTGTTGTTTCTCTTGAGTCTGACCTTTTATGTAAACCATTACGGGCACTAGGGGCCCCAAATAGTTGTAGTTCAATTATTAAAGGGAGGGAATTCTGCTTATATTTTTGACCTTTTGTCTCTACGTAAACTACTTGTTACTTTTGGAGAAGCATTGTCGTTCTGTGTTGGCACCTTGTAAAACACAGCTGCATCCAATCAAGACTCAAGAAAACAGTTCCTTCATTTCCCCAAAGCCCTAATGTCTTCACAGGCCACTATACAGACTTGAGCATGCCCTCTGTATCCTTATTAGCGAACCTAATGCTCTTCCTAGCTGGGCATTATTGCACCTGCCTGTCCACCTCCTCAGGAGTCAGGAGAGAGAATAGAAAGATCTGACCCTCCCCAGAAGATGTTTTCCTGACTTTATAAAGGTTATATTTGCATCAGCTGAAGCCATCCCAGGCCAGTGGGGATGAGTGATACTATGTCAAGTTGCTGGGCTTGCAGCCAATAATTTACCTGGGATCCTTTTGCTTTCCTAGGGCTGGTCCTTGGCAGGCTTTGTAACCCTCAACTGCTAGCAGCAAGCAGTGACAGCAGGCATCTGTAAGCAGCAGGTAACAAGAACCAGGCTTGTTCCAGAGAAGCATGGTGAGGCTGCAGAGACAGAGGGTAAGAGCATTGGCTGCTCTTCAGAGAGCCAGAGTTCGAGCCCCAGCAACTACATGGCTGTTTAGCTCTCAAGTCCGGTTCCAGAGGATCTACCACCCTCTTCTTGCCCTTGTGAGACAAAGCGCAGATGTGCTGCGTGTGTGCGTGCACACACACACACACAACACCCATGCACATTAAATTAGAACATTGTAAATGTTGGAAATCTCAGCACTTGGGAGGCAGAGGCAGGTAGTCAGTCTGGTCTACACAGGGAGTATGGTGGAAGAGACTGGGGTGACAGCTGGCCACCCTACTCTCACTGCTGACCCCGGATCTCCACGTTTCCTTCCCTGGTCCCTCTGCCTGCTCAGACTACTTGTCCCTTCAGATTCCCATAACATCTCAGCCCTGGACCTATTGTTACTTTTGCAGCCTGTGACCATGACAGCTGACAGAAACAATATAAAGAGGGACAGATTTATGTTTGGCTTGTGATTTCACAAGGCTTCTGTCCATGGTGGCTGGGACATCAGGACAAGCCAGGAAGCAAAGAGAGAATCAGAAGCAGGATGGATCTTTTGCCTTCAGAGTGCTGCCTGCCCCTAGTGAGCTACCTGCCTCCAGTCAGATCCCACCTACTAAAGGTTTGGCGCCATCCTGTTTAGCTCCATGAGAGAACATTCAAGCATAAGCCTGTGGCTGGCGCTCCAAATTCAAACCATAACAACATGAGTCCATCTACAGCACCCACCAGCACCCCATCCCCACCGCTGAACACCCTCTCAAACACCCTCTCAAACACCCTCTGTGACTGCCTAGATCCGAAAGGATGGCAGCCGTCCGGCCCCTCTGCGGCTCTCCAGAAGCAGATGGGCTTTCAGCCTTAACCTCTGTCCGGCTCTGCACGGGTCCTCCACTCACGGTCTTTCCACGTCATACCACACTTGACTGAAGCTGTTCCTCCTGGGTGTACAGGACCCACGCAACACCGTTTGGCCCTACTTGGGCCCTCATGGAGCCTGGAACAAACTCTGGACCACTTTTCAAGGAACTCTGGTGACATGGGGACTTGCCTGCCCTAGGCTTGAGCCGGGAAGACAGTAGGGACACCATAGGCACAGGCATGAAGTTTGTTAGGTGCTAACCCGAAAACAGGCTTTTCCATTCCAAGTGCTGCCCATAAAAGCGAGTGTGGCCTACTCCACCACCAGAACTGCGGTATTCACCCTCAAAATGTCAAAACAGCAGAGGAAGTAATGGAAGTCATAGGAGGCAGTCTGTAAAAGTCTCAGAAAAGTTTGTATTGGGTCTGAAAGTGTTTTTTGCGGGCTCCAGTTAAACCTGTGCTTCTGGGGGTGGGTCTGATGGGATCTTCACAGAGCGCTGCAGGTGTAGGGGGGCGGTCGCCCTGCCAGCTGCTCCACGGAAAGGTCCGAGGGGCGCCGCTAGCTCAAAAGGAAAACCAGTTGTTTCCAGTCAGGGCGTTCCTCAGCTTACCAGGCAGAGCCCAGGGCGGAGAAGGACTGGCTGGAAGCATCACGGTCAGTGAAGGGGATGCTCCCAGGTGGTGCTGCACAGGCAGAGCGCCCCCTGGCGGGCACAAGATGCGGGGCACGGCAGAGTCGGGTAGAAAGAAGTTTCCTGCCCTGGGGTCTTTCCCCGCAGCTTCGGGGTTCGCTGGGGAGGCTGGTCTGTGTGCAGCAACCATCGCTCGGGGCGTGCCCCCAGGCGGAGACCCCGACTTCACCCGATCCTTCTCTCCAGAGGCTGCAAGTGTGGTCTCCTCCCCTGGAGGGAGCGTGACTTCTCCAGTGATTTCATTTACCCAGACCAAAGAATCTAGTGGTTTCTTCTCCTGTTCAAGCTGACTCCTAGACATATCTAAAACGGAGAAAGCGGGATCAGGAGGCGCAGGTGGAAGCTGCTCTTAATTTTTAAATAGTCTTTTCCAATTTTTGTTTTGTTTTGTTTTTTGTCCTGAAGACAGGCCTCACTATGTATCCTTGGCTGTCCTGGAGCTCACTGTGTAGGCCAGACTGTGGCTTCCAGCTCTCAGATCTGACTGTCTCTTCCAAGTGCTGGGATTAAGGATGTGTACCACCATGCCCAGATTAATTTTCCTGATTAATGATTGATGTAGAAGGATTCTGGGGCGTAAAAGAAAACAAACTGGGCTGGAGAGATGGCTCAGTGGTTAAGAGCACTGACTGATCTTCTAGAGGACCCGGGTTCAATTCCCAGCACCCACATGGCAGCTCACAACTGTCTAAAGATCCAGTAGCAGGGGATCTGACACCTTCACACCAATGCACATAAAATAAAGTTAAATAAGCCATAATATATATATATATAAAAACTGAGCAAGCCAGGGAGCAATGATCCTGAGGTCATGGTGTTTATCACACAGCAACAGAAACCTAACTAAGACGTATGGATGTACTGAACACGGACTTTTTCTTGTTGTTACTCCCTGAGCAACTCAGTAGAGCAACTGCTCCACGGCATTAACGTTACATTATGGTTTAGGAATGGTTTTAAGTATGTGAGAAGATGGGAATACATTGCATGTATAAATGCTATCCCGTTTTATATTAGAGATTGGAGCACCTGCTGACTTCGTGTCTGCTGGGCATCGTGTTGCCAAAGAAGGGCAACTGGATACCAACTGTAATGATTTCAGCCACAATAAGGCTGATACATCCGGGTCCTAGGGCCATCCATGTGCAGACAAGCCCTCAGGCAGAAGTGCCGAATGGCCCCTGGGGATGTGCAAGGGCCCTGTGTCACCCACATATGGTGTGGATTACATCGTCCACGTATGACTCAGCTAATCCCTTGCACGCCTGCGTGAGCCCTGTCATCTGTGTATGACGTAGCCTCGTCAACCCCCTGTGCACATGCGCAAGGCAGCTTTTAAAAGGTGGGCGCCCCATCTTCCTCTCTCTCTGCACACTGACTTCCCCAGGCCTGTGCATGCCCCTCTGATAAAATCCTAAGTGGGTTTGTTGCGTGTTCTGTGCTGTAATGTTCTGTCTCTTTAAGAGACAAGCCATACCCACTCCCTTCCTGCTTGCAGCCTTAGCCTCTCTCTCTCTCTTCCTGTCCCTCTCTCAAAGACGCAGCTTCTGCCTCTCCCCACTTCTCCCCTTCCCCCCCTTTCCGGCACTCCTCTCTCTCTCTCTCTCTCTCTCTCTCTCTCTCTCTCTCTCTCTCTCTCTCTCTCTCTCCTCTTCTCCCCTTTTCCCTTTAAATGTCCAACTTTACTCTGTATGGTGTGCCTATCTGTCTGCCTCCCACCCGCCGCCGCCCACATGGCTCTCAGGGGACCAGCCACCTTCCTGCCTAGGACTGCCTAGGACTGGCTGCTCCCTCTGCCCACTGCGGGGGACTTGCACGGTCCCAGGACCCACTGTTTACTGCTGCAGGGACCCCCTGCAGCAAGCTCCCGGGGACTCGCAGCAAACCCATTACATGTGTTTCCTTCTCACTTGAACCAGGTAATTTCACTAACTAAGCATATTTTATCTGTTTTCGTGACCCAGTTCAGATATTTATGTAGTATGCTAATAATCTCATTGGAAGGTAAGTGATTAAATTTCTGATATTTTCTACACAATACTATTGTATTCTTTGAACAGGCTGGCCACCAATCCTTAAGTTCATTTTGTAAGAAAAGCAACAATGATTAAATGGCTATAACTTTAAACAGTTTGGCATGAAAAATAAGGAGAGAAAACAAAGACAACATAGCATGGAGTAACTCGACACCTATAAGCCAAGAATTCTAAGAGCTGAGGCTGGAGTTGAGGCCAGCCTGAACTACATAGTGAGTTCAGGGTTACTCCAGTAAGACACCATCATCTACCACCACCAGTCAAATTGCTTTTGCTAAGTTTTCTAAGACATGATCATATATAATCAGCAGAGTGGGACATCAAAATTGACCATGCACTTAGAACCTGTGCCTACAAAGTGTTGATCTCCATACATTATCTAGGTGACTCAGTCTCAACATCTGAGTCCTAAAAGAGCGGTTTTGCCCCAATTCAGAGATGCAAAAGCAGGTGTGAGGAAACCTGGCAACAGGGCAAGGCAGTAGTCCCTCCATCCACTGAGGCCACTTTAGGTTTTAAGTAGAATTTTATCGCCAGGATGGAAAGTCCTGTGGGAAATTACCCAACTCTATTTTAGGAACCTGAGGTCACAATGCCCCACCTAATTTATCTTATCTTCTGATAAACTGCCTGTTTGTGCAGAAATGCCCCCCAGCTAACTGCTTATCTTAGCTTGCTTGTGCAAAACTTGCCCCTGCAGCTGCCAAGCAAAATAACAGGATGTTATTTTCATATTTAAAACCCCTTGCTCTAAACACTAGAGCTACACTTGGGTCCCAGATACTTGAGTATAGTCCCAGCCAGCTGGAATCAAGACTTTCAATTGGCTATGAACTGAATGGTCTTCTCTGCTGGGCTCCCCATAATAGTCAAAACAAGAGGATTTGACTGGCTGTTGCTAACTTGAACCTGGAAAGGGTTAAATAGAAACCATGAGAAGGAAACAGCTATCAATAAAGTGAGGGAGGGCCAGGTGGAGGCAGGAGGATCAGGAGTTCAAGACCCATAGTAACAATAAATAAATCATCAACTGTTATAGTAGCAACAGGAAGCTCAGGAAGTATGTGAATGCTGCCCCAAGGCAGGTGCAAGGTGAGGAGACTCTTTGTGGAGAGCTTGCACAGTTTTGCTTTCTTTAGAATGGTCTTTAGGAACTTCACCATGTTCTGCTCCATGGGTCACACGCAGGCCAACCAGCAGCACTCTGACTCCTGGATTCTTTGTGAGGCTCTGCTTGCATAGGCCAAGGAGCTCTGCCGTCTGCTTCACCCCACCCTCCCAGGCCCACAAGACTGACCTACAAGAAGTCCGGGTTTGAAGCTCACCTGTTGGAAGGTTATGGGGTGGCCGAGTCTGCGCAGGTAGCTTCACAGAGTAGGGAATAATATCAGAAGCTGGGTGTTCCTAGCAACTGGTCTTTGTTATGTAAAGCATTCCATCCTGGCCAGGCCTGATTCCTCCTGCTCTCAGCTGCTCTATTCCTGTGCCAGGTGTTCCCCATCCCCGCAGGTGATCCGACATTGTCTTTGCTTTCTGTAGCTCTTGCTTTCTGGCAGTCCAACACATGGCTTCTCTTCCAGAACATAAATGTGTAACCAAGCAAGAATATGGCAGGTTAGCATACATTCAGCACAGACCCACGCCCTACTCCCCTCATGACTTGTCTTCGTCAGAACAAGCCTCCACTCACTTGTTCTCATCTACCTACTCTTCCCCAGCTGAGGTGCCCCACAAATCCTCAGTAAGCTGCCTCTGACCTGGGGTGGGCCAAATCTGATATGGGATTTCCCTCTGTATGATGTGAATACCATTGGTTAATAAAGAAAATGTCTTGGGCCTACAAAGGGAGTAGAAGTAGGTGGGGAAAACTAAACTGGATGCTGGGAGGAAGAAGGTGGAGTCAGAGAGAAGCCATGTAGCCCCACCAGAGACAGACACTGAAAACTTTGCCAGTAAGCCACTGCCACGTGGCAACACACAGATTAATGGAAATGGGTTAAATTAAGATATAAGAGTTAGCCAATAAGAAGCTAGAGCTAATGGGACATGCAGTGACTTAAATAACATAGTTTCTGTGTGATTATTTCAGGGCTGATCAGCTGAGAGCCAACAAGCGGCCTCCTGCAACAAATTGGCACCCAATGTGGCCAATTAAAATACACTCAAAACCTGAGAGAGCATGCAAAGGAATTCTAGACACCAAAAACAAAGTTTGGCCACATTTTTTTTCCCAAATGGGCTTTGTTTGCTGGCGGCACACTGCGGTTCCTTTAAGAGAGGTTTTCCTGACTCAGTGGTAGCAGAAAAAAAGGCGCACCCTTTTGAAATGCCAGCTTTCTGGGCTGTGCCTTTGGTGTGACCTCCGGCTCTTTCAGGAGGCTGAGCATAAAATAGGGTTTGTGAACAGAGTGCTGCAACTTGCTTAATGGCAACATAGACCTGCTGTGTGCCTGAAAATGGGGCACGTGCTAAACAGACCTTCTCTCTGCCATGTTGGACTGGACAGAGCAAGCAAGCAGTGCCATATTTCCCCTAGCAATGGTCCCATTTACATTCATAAGAAAGGCTTAGCATTTTAAGAAGAACTTCTGGTGAGAAAATAATTACAGATACACAATAAAGACAAATTCAGATAAAAAAAGATCTCTAAATGATACACAGTGTGTTTAAAAAATGTACATAGGCTTGGGAGAGAGAAGAAAAAGAGTATAGAGAGTTTAAAAAATAAGTAAATGGTTTATAAAAAATAAAACAAAGTCTAAAGGGACAGAGTACAGATAGTCAATTATAAATATTAAAAAGTAATAGAGTAAAAATAAATAAGCCACGTAAAGATGGACTCTATGTAGAGAGTCTGGATTATGTATATTATAGTGTCTTCTTTGAATTTTTTGACTGTGAAGGAGCTAAGTACAGAGAGACATTTCATTGTATGGGCTGCTAAGCTAAACCAGCATATATGTTCTAAAGGTATAATGACTTCCAAATTTGGGTCTATGGATATGTTGCTTTTTTTATAGTATATCTAGAGACCATGCCCAAGTAGACTGGTATCTTTTTTTTTTCCATGATATTTATTGAGCTCTACATTTTTCTCTGCTCCCCTCCCTGCCACTCCCCTCCCTCCTTCAACCCTCCCCCAAGGTCCCTATGCTCCCAATTTACTCAGGAGATCTTGTCTTTTTATACTTTCTACTTCCCATGTAGATTAGATCTATGTAAGTCTCTCTTAGTGTCCATATTGTTGTCTAAGTTCTCTGGGATTGTGGTTTGTAGGCCGGTTTTCTTTGCCTTATGTTTAAAAACCACCTATGACTGAGTACATGTGAAAATTGTCTTTCTGTGTCTGGGTTACCTTACTTAAAATAATGCTTTCTAGTTCCATCCATTTTCCTGCAAAATTCAAGCTGTTATTTTTTTCTGCTGTGTAATACTCCATGTGGTGTAAATGTACCACTTTTTTTTATACATTCTTCGATCAAGGAGCATTTAGGTTGTTTCCAGTTTCTGGCTATGACAAACAATGCTGCTATGAACATAGTTGAGCACATGTCCCTGTGGCACGATTGAGCATCCTTTGGATATATACCCAAAAGTGGTATTACTGGGTCTTGAGGAAGGTTGTTTCCTAATTTTCTGAGAAATCACCACACTGGCATCCAAAGGGGTTGTACCAGCTAGAATTCCCACCAGCAATGCAGGAGTGTTCCCTTTTCTCCATAACCTCTCCAGCATAAGTTGTCATCAGTGTTTTTGATTTTGGCCATTCTTACAGGTATAAGATGGAATCTCAGAGTTGTTTTGATTTGCATTTCTCTGATGACTAAGGATGTTGAACATTTCCTTAAGTGTCTTTCAGCCATTTTAGATTCCTCTGTTGAGAGTTCTCTGTTTAGGTCTGTACTCCATTTTTTTTATTGGATTATGTGATCTTTTGGTGTCCAATTTCTTGAGTTCTTTGTATATTTTGGAGATCA